>CM031578.1:16213889-16444889 GCA_018467065.1 Ephestia elutella
CTCCGTAAGGAGTCCGTGTTGCTCTATGGTGAGAGCCTTTATGAAATGTATGTGAGGTGAGGAGGGAGCATAGAAATACCTATATCGAGGAGGGAGAGTGTGTTCGTGCGTGTGTAGGGGTGTAAAACAAATTCCGAAATTTGACGCTAGATGGCAGGTGTGAACACTTGTCTATGGCTGGTCCAGTCTTTGTGACGTCACACTATTCCAGTTGTGAAAAGGAAGGAGATCGTCTTTTGGTGGAGACGCCATCTTAAAAAATAAAAAAATATAAGTTTTTTGGTAAGAGTAGAATAGAATAAAAATCTAAAGTAATCTTTATTGTATTAATAGAATTCGAAACTTAGACAATTTATATTTCGTAATACCAAGTATAACGGACCAAGGTGAATGTTTATTTTGTTCTTGTTGTTTTACTGTAACGATTAAATTCTTTGTTATTTACCGTTCTTCTACTTCTATCTTGTCAGTACCGTTATTTTGATCAAGAATAATGTATCTTGTAATGATGATGTAGGCTATAAAGTGCCTACCTGATAAGTAAGAAAAATGGGTTGTCATCGATCCAGTTGTTCAGCGTACGGATGTAACACGTCAATAAACTTGAAGGGGTTGGGCTGCAATAAGCTGTGAAAGTGATTCGTGTTTCAGTGTTTAGTGTTAATTTCGATAGGCAACGGTGCCACCGGTTTGATAATAAAATAGTTATTTATACAGTTCTATAGTCTAAAGAGTCAAGTGTATAGTGTTCAAATACTCTGAAGTCTATTACGTGAACGTAAACTCTTGTGAAGTGTTGATTACGCTGGTTGCAGTTGGTGGTCGGAGAGGTGACCTCCTGATGGTGTATGCGTCGCAGCATGTCTGCACTCTCGACGCCGGGCAGCGGAGGGCACTGCAGCGCAGACAAACTCGACGTCCGGCAAGCAAAAATATCAGAAGTTGGACATCAATAGCTTGTACTGCACTGGAAACAGGGTTTGTAGAACTCTATTTTTTAACTTAAAATTATCATCTACTTGCACAGAAAGAAAATTGTGCATAATAACAGTAGTCAAATTTAGAGAAGTCCTACCAATAAAAAGTAGTATACAATTTTTGGACATAACTATAACCTTACTGCATTTTATTGTTTGAGAAGAAGCTTACACATACGTATTCTGTGCCTTTACATGCAATGTGTTGTCAGTTAATTTTTTGCTTGCAATGCTTGCTGGGTGAATACAAATTTTAAACTAAAATATAAAGAAACCAGCATTATGAATGTCACTGATATGGTTACAGTTGAATGGACTGACCTTGGTATGTCTTGTGGATAGAACAAACGGGCAATACAATGGTTGTTAAGTGTCTGTGCTTGCTTCCTTGTATAGGGGAAGTAAAGGAATCAAAATGCTTAGTTTGCATGCCACAAGTACCTCGGTAGCCGATTATTGGTTGGATCTATTTAATAAATTTATTGGGATAAAATTAATTTCACACTCTCATAATCCTTTGTCGAGCATGCGACCGATCGGAACGTGTGACGGTCCGGCCCGACATCTTAATTTATATATTTAATATCGGTGATATCGGACGATGGATTGCCGACGTTACATCCGACAAACCAGCCGTCCGACCGGGCTCGGGCGATCTGGACGCTTTGTTCAACCTTAGCCAAATCGGCTTCAGTCGCATTAGCAACTAAGCCGCCGATGGAATGAGACGTCTCTACAAGTAATTTCGACAAAGGAGTGACGATCACAAACAATTTGCGATCATGAAAACTGAAGACTCCTCTTTATCCTAACGCTAAGTATTAGTATATGTATTGAGATGTAAAGTGGGCATACTTACGATACCACAATATTCAGACTCGTGAAATTTATCGATCATACCACATGTGCTTTCCAGGAATTTTTCAATTTATGTACCGGGAAAAATGTAATGATTAAGAATCAATTAAAATGTTTGTAAGTTTACGATGTTTCATGAAATATATCATTAAGATTTACCAGTTAGATCTGAAATAAGCACATATTGTAGTTTTTAAATTAAGTGCAATATTGTAAAAGTACTTATAAAGTGTACAATTTACATTTTGGTTACAAAAGACCTGACAAGATATGAGTATCTTTATTCACAGCTCGTTCGCAGCCAACTGGTTTTAGACGATAAATGTTATGCCGGGGCGTGAGCAAGTTTGCCAGGTGAAGTTTGCCAAGTTCTATTGAACGGCTAGGCGTTGTCGAATCTGTAAGGCCCGCCTTACACGAATGTCAGCCAACTTAATTACACACTCTCTCTCTCTGTCAGAGGAAGAAGGCGTCCACTGCTGGACAAAGCCTCCCCCAAAGTGATTTTCATGCGACTTGAATCGCGAACAGCGCAGGACATTCGTTATGGAGAATTACTAACTCTCATCTGAAAACACGCTTGCACAAAATTTTCTCGATAGAAAAATATTGCGAAGTTACCTCCAAATCCTAACTAATATTATAAATGTGAAAGTGAGTTTGTTTGTTACCTCTTCACGCTTTATCTACTCAACCAATCTTCCTATTTCACATACACATAGTTAGAAGTACTGAGAAGGCCATAGGATACTTTTCATCCCGGGAAAAAGCATTGTTCCCGAAGGAAATTCACGCGGGCGAAGCTGCGGGCAAAAGTTAGTCTATAATACAACTGAAGATGTTTTGATTTTCTACTTTAAACAGCCATATACTAAAATGCATCATTATTTTCAAAATATTATTTGAATACATATGATTTTAAATCTGCTGTTTATGTTTTTTTAATATTTGAACCACAGAAGTAAATTTTTTTTTAAATATAAGCAGAAGGAACACAAATTTCACACACACACTGATAATATTTGACAATATTTGCATCCTGTTCATGATAAGGACTGTCACATAACTCTGTCCCTTTCCTTCCTTAGCATTGCAATGTATTGCAACACGAACCACTACACTGAAAGATTTATCATCCAAGCCGGATTTTTCATGCGAAATGATCCTTAACTGTCATATTTGTTGTGTTGTCACAGTTGACATAAATATTTAAAATTATTTTTTACTGTTTTGTGCTTTTAAACTTAATAGAAATGATAAAATGCAACGTGTACAATGTGTGGAAGTGTTTCATAAAAATATATTCGTGGAATATCGTTCCTTCGGTAAGCAATACATGTTTTTTTGACGTGCCCAATGATAATATACAATTTCGTGTTATTTTTGAAACAATAATCATTATTAGACTTTTGAATGCTATTTATCAGCAATATCATTATTTATTTTATAAAGTAGTGTATTAGTTATAACCATTTCATAAGAAATACTACAAGTAATTTAATAATTTCGTAAATAGCATAGATCATTTGACAGATCCAGTTTTGTTTACTATGGCTTGGTAGAATCAAAGGCAAATATACGAATTTAGTACCTATTCTATAAAAATCTCAGGAATTCTTTCTTGAAGATTAAAATGCACATTTAATAAAAATACTGACCGTGAATTTTATTTCAGGACAAGGAAAATATGCCAGAAAATAATACCTCAAGAAAGAGAACTGTTATGGGGAGTATTTCTCTTACGTACTACGAGTACCAGGACAGTGAATGGACGCCATCAACCATCAACATCATTGCAATGTTTCATTGCACGTGATTTTAAATAATTTTAAATAAAATTTTATTTATTTAATGACTAGTATTTTTTCCCAAAAGGGATAGAATTTCCCATTGTAAAAAGCTGATGCAGATCCGTCCGCATACCGCGCAGCGTATATGTAAACCCTTCCAGTATTCAGAACTTCGGAAAATCTGAGCTGCGGGAGGGTTTACAAGCAAGAATAAAAAAAGTTGCCATCAACCTTCCCAGTTTATTCAGATTTTTTTACTTGTGCGTAATTTCCATCGAAAAGGGGAATCGTAGCTGCTGGCAGAGGTTTACAAGCATAAATTTACAAAAAGTTGCCGTAAACCATTCCGCTATTCAAAGCTACCAACGATCTGGATTCGGGGATGGTTTTTGGTATAATATTTGAAAATTCGTAATAAATAACTCCTCACTCTGAACCTAAAAAAATATAATGGTGATATTTGATCCCAATAGTGCTAGGGTATTTGACAAGGCGTAATTTTGCATACTATTGCTCCCACGACCTCAGATCGCAAATAGTAGGCTAACGAACTGTCATCGAGTTAATTACCTAGTTATGAAATTTGGTACCAACGGAATGGCGTAATCCTGTGACCCAAATACAGATGTGCAAAAGTATTTTTTTTTTTTTTAAATAAAGGTAATTTTTTTAGGGGACAAATTGCCGGAATTTAAAAATAAAGTTTTGCAAACCTTACTGTGTCATACATAATTATAAAATGAAAGGGCTCGTTATGAGGACCTCAAATATATTTGTTATTAATCGTAAAATAAATAGGATTTCCATTTTATTTATGAAAGACATTTACACACCTGATCTCCGAAACTACTCGAATTTTGAAAAAAATAACACAATTTTGTTAATATAGCATTGCCTGTAGATTACAGAAATAACCTATAAGAATTGGCATTATTCAGAACCACTCTCACGCAGAGTTCAATAAGTACTTGGCCAGTTTTTTATAATCACATCTTTAAGATTATTATCCTTTATATTATAATTATGTGTTGTTAAAATAAATTATTATTTTGTCGTAAGTTCATACTGAGTTAATTCATTTTGTTTGTAATAATTTCTACGGGAACCGTAGCTCTTAGGTCCGAGCATTTTCTCCGTTAAATTTAACTATGTGTATTCCATATTTCAGAAGATAGTCAGTAGCTCAGAAGTACTGGCGTTCTGAATACTGGAAGGTTTTTCATATATGCATCCTTATATTGCTTCTGTAATTCCTCCCGCATTACAGAACTGAAATCAGGGTAGCATTTAAGCCATCAAAACAGCCGTTTCATCGCTTAAATGCTCCCGCAGCTCAGATGTATGGAGGTTCTGAATACTGGAAGGGTTTACATAAACGCTACCGCGCACGGCTTAAGATTCAGCGTCTCAAAATTTTTGGTTTTGCTACACTGTACCGAATATAATTAATTATCTTAGATCCGACCCTGTATTCTGTCGTTGTGTGAATAATAATCTTAGTGTGTGTTTTTGTTGTGCAATTTCAAATGACATGTTCAGTCTGCTTACTATTATTATATGTCTGTGATTTGAACCGAAAACAACTAGTTATTTATCTTCCTTATAATCAAAACACACCTAATATTTATACTTTAATTATTATTTTATCAGTATTAAAGAAAATAAGGATAATTTACTTTCATTTTAATTTCTTCCCGGTATAAATAAAAAATATCGGGTATAAATGGGTATAAATTAATTTTTACCAATTCTACCCATTCTTTCCCATTTTTACCTTCCGGAAATTTATCCAAGCGCCCATCTCTAATTGGATGTGAGTTTGTGAGGATGTTTGTTACTCAATCACGCAAAATCTACTGGACGGATTTCGATGAAATTTGGTATATGATACGGGTAGAAAAATACCGGGAATAGCACATAGGGTACTTTTTATCCCGAAATTCCCACGGAAGCGAAGCCCCGGGGCGTAGCTAGTAAAGTTATTAGAACTTTATAAAGACTTTTCCTGTTTGTGGGACTTAACCCACAAAGAATGAGACAGAGATGTAAGAAATCAAGCATATTTAATAATGCTGGAAGTTCAAAAAAAAAAAAAATTATTTAAATAAATAAATAAATTTAATTATTTGGATAAATTAATTTAAATTATTTTTTTATTTCATTTAGTATGTCTGTGGCCGCAACCAACGCCTTTTTAGCATTTTTTTAAATACCGGTGGCATGATCCATGACGTCCGTTCACTACTTCAGAGCAAACTCAACTGACGGTCGGAAGGCCGACCGTCGGACAGTCTGTAGCAATGTTGGAATGGTTGCTATGTCGGTTCCGATTTGGTTGGATCCAACCAAATCGGAGCGTCTGGAAGCACTTTTAGTTTGCTTGCCACAAACCTACATAGTCCATTATTGATATTATCTATTTAATAAATTTGTGAGATAAAATTAATTTCACACTCTCATAATCCTTTGTTGTGCAAGTTCAATGAACCTTTGTTAGTTCGTACATCTTAATTTATATATTTATACATCTGTGATATCAAACATGAATTATTCCATTGTTACATTTCAAAGGTTGAAAACACCTGTTGTTAGTATCTATAAACATTGAATATTTATTTCAACTTTTAGAATGAAAACTCTGAGCCGTCCCTAGTAAAATCTCCAACTAAGCACGCCAAACATGGAATGCAAGAGTCTTGGAAAAGTACCTTCGGCAAGGCGTCCACCAGTAATTGCCATCTTTGAAAACAGAAACCCCAATGGTCAAGATCCTAACTTGCTAAGTAAGTATATGAGAAGAGCATCATAAGAAGATACTTACCTACCACACTATTCATCTGTGTGTATGTTTATAATCATAAAATAAGTGCTTTGGATTGTATCAATTAATGTAATACACATGATGTGACATGATCAAGAATTATTAATTAAGCATTTAAGTTTAGAGATTTTTTGTTTGAACATTACCTCTGGATTTACCAGTCAGATCTGAAAAATCATAGAAAATGTATTTTATTAATAAATTATATTAAAAATATTTTCTTCATTTTCAGTTCTGTTTCTGCTGTTACTACTACTGTATCTACACCAGCAACATGCACCTCTCAGACTGTTGTAAGTAGTTGCTATAATAGGCCTTTAGCTCTCTTTTTCTACTGAATTCCTAACTCTGGCAAAATAAGGAATATTGCATCACTAAAGTTCACTAAACTTATCAGAATACTCATCATTTTTACTTTTGAAATGAATACAAGATAAAAATTAATAAATTACTGTATGGATTCAATTTCTAGATCTCTAGGTATATGAGCCAAGTACTTCTTTTATTGTGGATATGGAGCATACAGACATAACCAAATCATGGTACTATTTCCAGTAGGTTTAAATATAACAATGGAGCATTTGCGTGAACTGAATGAGTATTCTTGTTTCAGCCTACAACATCCACCAGCAATGTGGCTGCATCCACATGTCCGAGCGGTTGGGTGCCACTTCCTCCCCCTTCATCCCCTCACTTTCGCACAGAGTTCCCCTCATTGGAGGCTGCTGCACAACCTTCACACCGATCTTCAGATCATGCAACATCTCAGCCACAACTCAGGCCACAAAGTAAGAATTTTTTTTATTATACTTTGTAGTTAAATTAATCTCAACCAATTTCAATAATTATTAACTAGTATTTGGAATGAAATGATAGGATTTTTATTAAATTACACAGGTAAAAGCTAATCTATACTAATATGGAAAGTACAAATGTTGTTTGGAAGGCAGAAACTAGGGATTTCCTTATTAAGTTTAATTGCAAGAACATTATTTTCCGAATAAGCTTTTGTTAAAGTCGCGGCCCTGCATATTTAATTACGTCGTTGACTGTACATGATATCAGTGTGGTATGAAAGTTAGGGGAACGCACCTTAAAATCAATACTAATATTATAGAAAGAAAAGATTGTGTTATCTGATTTTGTGTGTTTTATCTATACAAATTGCATGCTTCAGATTATAAAAGCACTAGCTTTCGCCCGCGGCTTACCGCTCGCGCTGAATTTTCCCACGGGAACAGTGCTTTTTCCCTGGGATGAAAGGTACCTATGTCCTTCTCCATACTTCCCTAACGCTATGTGTATATACAAAATTTCAGCAAGATTGGTTCATTAGATAAAGCTTGAAGAGGTAACAAACAAATAAACAAACAAACTCACTTTCGCATTTTTAATATTAGTTTGGATTAAGATTTAAACTGAAATAAAATATTAGAATATACATATACATTTCCCTTCCTCTTATCCCATGAATTGACATGATCCACATTGGAGATATATACACGTTATTGAAGTTACAAGCAAAATATTAGATTTAAAAATCAATTGATATCTCTAAAAAAACATATTAATTAGGTATTAAATAAGTATTACATTTTGGTTATCTTTGAGTTCAGCTCCCAGATATTTACTGGGCCATTTGAGCATTACAAAGATAACTGGATATATACATATAACACGGATATATATATTTTTTTTTTTACTAGTATTGGATTCCACTTCTAAAAAATGAACGTCTCAGTGAAATCAAGGGACACAGTATCTTGTTACGTCATTAAATTATATAGGCTGTCAATTTAAAAAATAAACCCTGATAAAAAGTGGTCACTATAGTGTATATTCTAATAGAAGACAAGAAATCCCAAGTGTTACAATTTTTATTTACTATATGTGGACGCCAGCGCGAGCACCAGACGGGTGATCAGTCCACTCATGCTGGAACCATTTCACCCAAAAGTGTTATAGCCGCCACACACTTTTTGCAACTGACAAGTTTTCACTGTCAGTGAAAACTGAGCGTGTGTACTATGAAAACTGTTCAAAAACTGACAGTTTTCATGGCACACACGCTCAGCTTTCACTGACAGTTAAAGTTTTTCAGTGAAAATTGTCAGTTAAAAATGATCGTGTTTGGCGCCCATTACATAGTTTAAATGCAAAGTCGTGTCCCCCCAGCGGAAGGCAGCTGGACGTGCGGTGGCGGGTCGAGCGTGCGCGCCGACGCAGCGTCCCCCGCGCCCGCCGCGCAGCAGACGCCCGCCTTCCGCGCCATCCTACCCTCGTTTGTGAGTACACCGAACTGATGTTATATCAACTGCTCCTAAATACTAGTGTGTTTCTATTTGCACCACTAACAACGAGGGCATTGCCCTTCCGCGCCATCCTACCCTCGTTTGTGAGTACCCTGTATATCAATGAGCGATTTTCTGAGAGGTCTAATTAAGAAAAAAAAATCGATTTAATAAAATCTCAATAGATGGCGTTTGCGAAATGCAACGAGTCGTGTAACTTATTGTGCGCTTTTTCAGAAAAAATCAAGTTCAAGTTTGACGTTGCACCGATCACAATATTGATACTTTTAGACGCTTTTTTATTAGGTTTTATTTCAAAGAAATGCCAATACCATGGCTTTTTTGCTTTGTGTATGGACTCTCCTTTTACTAAGCGCCATCTATGACGTCATCTAGAACCTTTTTTTAAATTTGGGTCTCGGAAATCGCTCATTGCTACAAAATACTACTGTGTGTTTCTATTTGCACCACTAACAACGAGGGCATTGCTGTGACTTGGCATGATCGCCGCTATAAGTGTCATGGTTTTATAAACTCCATCCTTTGGAGCATTTTGAGATGTCTATCAACTATTGCCACATGAAATATATTTGTGAATGCTGCACCAACACCAACTCTATATAAAATGGAATATGGTGAAGGTCGTTCAAAAGGGCAAGTGAGTTTTTAATAACATACATACATATTATCACGCCTTTTTCCCGTAGGGATAGGCAAAGACTTAACCAGTATTTGGAATGAAATGACAGGATTTTTATTGAATGACACAGGTAAAGCTGCTGGTAAAAGCTAATCTATACTAATATGGAAAGTACAAATGTTTGTTTGGTAGGCAGAGACTAGCGATTTCCACTGGCTACGATCCTTACAGATCTAATTCCTTTGATTGAATTCCTTTTGTCAATCAATGTCCTTTTCAACAAAATGTTTATTATACAGCTGGTGAAAGGTAGCGGTGGTGGCGGGCTCGGGCTTGGCGCGCTGGGCTCGCTGTCGCGCGGCGGGGGCGGGGGAGGGGGCGCGCGGGCCGCGCCCCGCCGCCCCTCCCCGCGCCCGCGCCGCCCCCGCCCGCGCCCCGCGCGCAGGACATCCTCACCGCGCGGCCCATCCTGCGCCCCGACCAGATCTCCTCGCTCGACGACATCAGCCGCGACGCCGGCTGGGCGCAGCACGACGACATCGACTATGAGTGAGTTGCACTTCTCATCGAGTGTGTTATTATAGGTCTACCAGGATCTGATAGCAAATAAATACTTTTTTAAAATAGCGACTTCAAAAAAAAAAAGATTTTTGAAAAATTGCGATTTGCCATCAGATCTTGGTAGACCTATACTAACACTGGTGTCAGATTTTATTCAAGTCGCCTACAGGCATCTGGCATGACTATTGCGACAACGGCCATCTAGTGGCAGTAGCCGTATACACCCTAGTAAACTAAAGCCAATGTGCAGGTTTCCTCATTATGTTTTCCTTCACCGGAAGCAGGTAATGGTCTATGATAAACATAGACATGAGTCAGATTGGTCTACAAACTCATGTTCCTCCTCCTCAGGCGGGTGTCATTACCACTTGGCCACCACCGCTTCACACTTACACATCACGAACGCACACTAGTTGCACTTATTCTTCATCATTGTTTGAACCATGGGACTTCCTCCATAGATATCTATTCTACATAGGCGTGGTAAACCTTCCAGCATGATCAGATTGCTATTTCATTGCTTTCACCAATAATATAGATGACTTCCATAACAACATAATAAAGTTTTATATGGATTTGCAAAAAATGTAATATTTTAATGAACTGAAAGTATTTCCGTTTTTAATAAATAATTTATTTTTCTTTCAGTCAAAAATTGGACTTTTCTGATGGAGAATCATCAACGCCGAGTAAAGCTAATAAGAATAATAACCGGGCCAGTATTGAAAATGAACGTGTTGATACAAAAATGCAAGAGCTTACCGACGAGGAGCAAATATGGGCTGAACGGCGGCAGAAACAAAACAATGAGATGGCACAGGTCATAGCCCGAGCGCGGCAGAGGAAGGAGGAGGAGCAGCGGCGGCAAATGCGGGACACCGCGCCCCTACAACCCAAAGATTCCCGCGACAGAATAGACAGAGACCGGAATGATAATCGCGACAGAGAACCAGACAACAGAGAAAAGGAGAGAATCGACAATAGAGATAGAGAACGTCCCGACAATAGAGACAGAGATCGCATGGATAACAGGGAAAAAGAAAGAAGCGATCATCGGGACGGTAGAGAAAAGGAACGCAGTGTCGATAACAGAGACAGGATTGAAAGCAGAGACAGGTTCGATAATAGAGAACGAGACAGAGATATCAGAGAAAGGGATCGCGAAAGAGAAGAGGGCGAAATGATAACAGAGATCGCCAAGATAGCGACAAAGAGAGAATGGATATGCGTGATAGAGACCGCAACGAGAGGGATCGTGGCGATCGTATGGATCGGGAAAGATTCGATAGAGGCTCGGACCGAGCCGACCGCGACAGGATGGAGCGCGACCGAGACCGCGACTTCCGGGACAGAGACCGCGACTATGGCCGCGATCGGGATCAACCGAATTCCGCCTTCTCCAAAACGTTCCAAAACAACATGCCACCGCGGTTTTTGAAACAGCAACAGAATCGTCAGCAAGATGACCAGCATAAGGGTTGGGCGTTTTCAGGGAAAACAGCGCCCAGACGCCAAGAGCCGCCTCAATACAATGCGCCAAGACATAATGGACGCCGCTCGTATTCAAGGTACAAACTTATAATCAATCATAATTCTGATTTGTCTGTTTGAAAAACTTATAAACGAACTTATAAATTCTAATCCTAATCCTAACTAATATTATAAATGCGAAAGTGAGTTTGTTTGTTACCTCTTCACGCTTTATCTACTGAACCAATCTTCCTGAAATTTTGCATACACATAGTTAGAAGTACGGAGAAGGACATAGGGTACCTTTCATCCTGGGAAAAAGCACTGTTCCCGTGGGAAATTCACGCGGGCGAAGCCGCAGGCGAAAGCTAGTTAACTATAAACTTTGAAAAACAGTAGTAAAACTTGTAAATTTATAAACAATATTTTTGGAAGATAAATTTTATTGATTTGTATATCTTAAATTGTTTTGTTTCAGAGATTTTTCGGACCGGGAGGATGATTTTAGAAGAGACACAGATGGACCTGGGCCGCAGTGGCGGTCCGAAATGCAGTGAATATGATAGAACTGGTAGGGGAATTAGACAGATCTAATTCAAAAGATCTCCTACAAGGAATACAGCGACTATAAAGATAGAAGAAGCGAATCTGACAGGAAGTCCGTGGATAATTCCAGCGGAATTGAACACAGCAGCAGAACAGCTGCTGACAAATTGACTGAAGTGTTCGAAAGAAAAAGTATAGGAGTCGCAGATTCTTTTACAGCATCGGATTCAGCAACTCCAGTGCAAACAGCAGAACGGCGCACTACGCCGCCTTCGGCTACTGTCCAGCGGGAATCTTTCTGAAAGAGATTTTGGAAAAACTTCATGGGCCGAAATCACTCAAGATGAGTCGCCTACCTACTCAAAAACACCTACAGAAAAACTTGTACCGGCTAAAGAAATTGAGCAGCTATCAAAAAGATACAGTGGAAGATAAATCTAATTTAAATCAGCAGCCCATGTCTGCACCTCCTCAGCAAACTATTTCCAAATCATCCTGCCACATCACCAGCACCTCAAGGTCATAAATTCAACAATCATCCTTCTAGTGGGAAAAACTTTGTTCAGAATCAACAAGTACCTCAAGTACACCCATATCCTAATACTCCATCACAACCTTCTGTTCCTATTCATCAAACTCAAACCTTTTCTGACCCTATTTGTAAACCTATTACACAAGCTCTTCCTAAACCTTCAAATCTTGATTCTAACAATCCTCAAGTACAGTTACAAACTTCTTCAGATCATCTAGCAGCACAAAATTTGAACAAACCAGTGTTTTCATCCCAGAAATCGGAGAAGGAATTATCAGAATCAGAGTCTATAGCATCTAAATCTAGCACTGATCCCTCAGGATTAGGTGTCAAGGTAAACGAGGCACATTCAGCTGAATCTCTTCAGACTAACGCCGACGCCCAGAAACGGACCGTCTTCGATGACAAACGAGGGGAGAGATTTAGTAACGAACAGATCAATAAAATTCCTCTGAAAGAACCAGTGGAGCGAAAGTCCAGCGGATCCGGATCTGAAAAGAAAGGCAGAGGATATGGCGGGGTCGGGAGCGGCGGCGGGGGAGGTGGAGCGGGCAGCGGGGCGGGCGGGGGGTACGCAGTGTACAACAGGGGCTGGGGCCGCGACTCCCGCGGCCGACGCTCGCATCGCAGTTCGCGTTCACACAACCGCGCCAGCGAGTCAGACGGCTCCACTGACGGCGCGCCCAACGCCGAGCGCAAGGAGCGGCAACGCCGCGCGCCTCGCAGTCCACGCGGCCCTAAGAAACCCGACAGGCACGATGACGGGCGCTCGGCGGTCGACCACATGCCGCCGCCTGCAGACACTGTGGAGAACAGAGAACCTTTCGCCCCGCGTGGCCAGCCTTCCCGCAGGGGCAGAGGAGGATTCCAGGGCGCTTCGCGTCCGCCGGCGCCTGCTAAAAGGGTTGCAGGTTACGGCCCGCCCAACACGAAGAGTCCTTTCAGTCAAGCTAATCGAGCAGTTAAGGATGATGACGTCAAAGATGCGCAAGGCGAGGATAAAAACAAATCTCATTCCAAACCACGAACGGGTTCGTCCTCTGGGCGAGGCCGCGAACGGCGACCGAAAGGTGCCGGCGGCCCGCTCAGCGGAGAGGACGAGAACTGGGAGACCACGTCTGAACATTCCGAAGGAGGCATCAACGCTCGGCGCGGGCGAGCTGGAGTGCAGCAGAAGGGCCCGCGCGGCCAAAATAACCGGCAAAATAATGCTCGCCATCCGCAAGGAGCGAAAAAAGACATGCCTGCAGATAATAAGACTACTGAAGTAACAGAGGCTATGACCGATCTTAAGATATCTGGCAAAAAAGACGACGAAGCTGTCGACGATGGCTTCCAGGAGGTTCGAAATAAGAAAAACTCCAAAGACGCCCGAGGCTCCTCCGCAAAAGAAGAAACTGCGAAACAACCAAGATCTCATTCGAACCAAGGCGGTGGAAGAAATGGATCGTCCACTAGAAATTCTAATGATAAATCTAATTCTCGAGGATCGGCACCGGTAGTTGGTAAACCGACTTCTCAGTATGACCGCCCGCGTCAGGCGAACTTGGCGCCGCGTTTCGTCAAACAAAGGCAAAAGCAGCAAATGGGATTAGTGACAGGCTTTGGACCAGATACCGGAGCTGCGCCGCCGCCACCGCCAGTCAACGCGTGGGATAAACCTATATCGCAAACTTTGCGCGGTAATGTCGAGGAACCTGTCGAAGTTGTGGAGAATAAATCTGGCCAGTCAAGTCAGCGCAGTACGCCTGGTGACACGCAAAATGTTGTTGAAATAAAACCTGTCCAGCCAACGTGCGTTGTTGCCGCGGATAAAACTGGAGTATTGGATGGAGCTACTCCACCAGTAGAGACTATCATATTTGAAAATACGAATTATAAGACTGCACCGCCTGCCGAAGCCTTGAAACAAAAAATATCAGCCTAGTGCTAACACTGCCAAACCTCAGGGCGAAGAGATTCCGACGGAAATAGATGCGCGACAGGTAGCATTCAATGGTGAGGTTCGATCGCGGCCTAGATGCATCCAAGAACTTATATCCGATAGCAATAGACCGGGATCAGACGCTGAAGGAACACTGGGTCTGCCAATGGCATTTGATACATCTCAAAAAGCTGAAGATTCTTCAGACATGAAACTCGATTTTACATTTGATACAGAGTCTCTTGGGCAGCTCACCGAGGATAAAACTGCCAAGTCTCTTGGTTTACCACGTGGTGTACATATGAGTACGTCGAGCACTATTTCTCCACTGGCTGCAGATCTCAATTTAAAAATTGCTAGTGTGAAAAAAGTGTGGGAAATGCCTGCAGTGGCCGAAGGCAGTGAAGAGTTACAATTCACTGGGTTTGAGGAGACCAACACAGAAACTGGCGCACCTCCGAACGTGTGTAAAGTGAAGCCAACGCAACAGTTACAATCGCCGCCGCCGCAGCACTACAACCACGTGGGCTACCAGGTAAATATTGCTTAGTAGTGATTCATATATTTTTTTGTCAAATTTCAACTAGTAACATCTCAAAATGCTGATTGATAAATATTTCTACAGGGCGGCTATGGTGGCTTATCAGTTCCGTCACCTCCAGCAGTGCTGTTCAACTCGTCGCAACAACTGCTGGGTTCCTCACAACAGCTTCCGCAGCAGGGCGGTCTGTACGGGGCCTTCTTAGACCAGAGTCGAGGCCAATTTGGAACATTCCCTGGAACGCCGTATGGCGCTGGCTCGGCTGGCCCTTACAATTACCATCAACAGCCACCGCCGGATGGCATGGCCACAATGTTCCAGAGCCTTCCCAATCAATATCGGATGGTGAGTGACCTGAACTGTACTTTCTAAATTCTATCGGACCTAATTTTTCTGTTATATTAGTAAGAATTATGTTTTTAAATTTTTATTTGAATTGTTTACAGGCTGCAGCTGGAGGTGGGGCAGCTTTTGGACAGTCAGGACAACTCGGCAATAATCCCAGTACGGTTCTCATCTCCAGTACTTCTAATTCTCTTATGTCTGCAACTGTGAAGCCTTCCAGTCAGCAAATTGGTGCTATAGGTAAGTAGATAAAATATTACTGTGTACAAATAAGCAATTTAAAAACCTATTGTTAGTAGAGATATTGGCTCAACACCATCAACACTAAAAGTATTCTAGAAATTACCCTATGGCTGCGTACTTAGTTAGCGTGCAGCTTCGCGCGCACACTGCCTCGTCCGTCAATCCGAGTGTTGGATTTTGTCGATACGTTTGCTGCGCTCACTCAAGACTGAAATATTGCCTGGCTCGCTTGTGACGTGGTGGATAAGGGCTCGTGCAGTGTGCCGTCGATGTCGCGCGACTTCGGTAGCACCGACTCGCGGCGACTCGATTAAAAGTGTGTAACTAAATGGCACAGTGCAGCGTGCCCGCGACACGATGTCGCGTGATACAAGTCGCGGGCACTGCTGCACTGCGCCATTTAGTTACATACTGTCAATCGAGTCGCCGCGAGTCGAGAGCAACCGAAGTCGCGCGATAGGTATCGCCGGCACGCTGTATGAGCCCTAAGGAGCTCATAACTATATGGATTAACGATGTGCAGAATAAACAAATGGAGGTAAAAGAAGATTCGTGGAGAAATATAAATCAATCTCTCTGTTGCTGATTAAGATTTCGTCAATGTCTATTGTGAGAGATGTTCAAACAAGTAGTGACTCTGCCATCTTTATGTTATTTATAAAAGTTCTTTTACGGCGAGGCAGATCATTCCACAGAAAACACCCGAAGCGGCCCCGAGAGGTTGCTTTCTCTTGCGGCTTGACAATCGCAATGATACTGTAACGTCACCGTTCCATTTTTGCAACGGTGCAAAATCGCACATACAGGCTTAATGCAGGCAGTAGCTCTAGCACCGCAGACCATACAGGTCATGTCTAAGTGTCCTCAATTTTAGTATTGTTGTGCTTTATATCGAACATAGAAAATATAAATAAACCGATTATATCGTTATCTGACTTTATTCATACACTCCCTCGCGACTTACAAGGGCTACTCAACAGTGGTGACCCCGACGTGTTACAGGCAGTAAAGGTGGCGGCGTCGGCGGTGTAGGCGGCGTGGGCAGCGTGAACACTTACCAGCAGCAGTACCTGGGCTACTCGGGCCCCGTGGGCGAGGCGCCGTACTCTCTGCCGGGGCTGCTGACCCGGCCCGCGCCCCCCGCCTCCTCGTACTACTCCCCGTACCAGCCCCCCGCCGCGCCCGCGCCCACGTACCCGCTGCAGTTCACGCAGCCCGCGCAATCTGGAGCGTTCGGGTCGCAGTTTATATCATCGCAGCTACAAGTCGCCGCCGCCGTTCAGCAGATGCAGGTTGGTCTTTGATTCCCTTTTTCCAATATTTTCAATTTTATTTTAATAGACGAATACTAAGTAGACGTCTTTCGGCTGAGTGAGAAAGAGAGAGAGAGATGAATACTAAGTTAGACTTTCGGCAATACAACTGTGAAAACCGTATCAAATTTGATTCTGTGTAGTTTTTGTGTGATGGGCGAAGAAACCAAAATTAAAAAACAACTTTTATTTTGGCTTCATAATCTGGCAGCAGCTAGCGAGCGATAGAGGTAGTTGGAGAGATAAGGGGGGGGGCTTTTGCCCAGCAGTGGGACCTTTTAGCTAAATAAAAAAAAATCTGCCGTACTAAGCGCAAAAGCGGCATGTTATTTCCTAGCCAGTACTGAGATACCGCTTTGCCTTTAGCAAGGCAGTATTGACTCTAATGTCCCCTCACCTCATACATTTTCTCTTAAATTTACCCTTTGTACATAAATGAAGTAAATGAGTTGTATAGATTAGGTGTGAACAATAATATAACCTTATTTGTTCAGCAACAATACCGCGCGGTGTGAACAATAATACCTATAACCTTATTTGTTCAGCAACAATACCGCGCGCCGCTGCAGCAGCAGTACGCGCCGCAGCCGCGGCCGCCGCAGCAGCTGAAGTCGCCGCTGCACGAGCACGCCAACGGGTTCGCGCCGCTATGCGAGTCCGCGTCGCCGACGCCCAAGGGCGGCAAGCCGCAGAAGCCGCCGCACTCGCCGCCGCAGCACAAGTACCACGCGCCGCCGCCGCTCGGACCGCCGGCCATCACGCCGCTGCAGCACCATCCGCCACACCAGCAACAGGTAGTTATAATTATATTGTTACAGCTGTTGTCCGCGGCTAAAAGTAGTATTGTTACTCGCCAGCCTTCTCAACTTTATCCATACTAAAATATCGTCAATCTGGTGCTATGTTTTGACGTGAAAGAAGAACAAACTCACTGTCACATATATAATTTTAGATGTGGACGAGATACGTCCCGGTAGTCTTACAATTTAGTCAGTATTTTACTAGTAAATCATCGTTTGGCTGAGCGATGGAGACATAAAACTTTAAAGTGAAGTGAAGAAATATTTTTTTTATTGTTATCTATTTACAAATATTGACAATTTGTTCAAACATTTTCATTATGCTCCATTAACTTTTTTATGTGAATGTTGAATTATGAGTGCGTGGCTTGTAACGATGTACATACAGCACATCTTCGCAGCGTAAGTTCAGCTTTGCATTTGTGTGCACTCATACAGATAGTGTTTGTGCATCATTTTGACAACCAGCCAGTGTAATGTGTGAGATGTCATTTGTCTCGCGCACTAAATATATAGAATCACTCATACAAATGCAAAGCCGAACTGCGAGCGAGGACTGTAGTTACGCAAACATAAATACGACTGCAAAGTTGAGGTTACCTCAACTTTGCAGTCGTAAATCGGACAATGATTTATATCTATCTCTTGTTACTTACAAACAAAATGTTCTCTTATTTCCGCTATTGTCATCATGCTTTCATAAATTTTCAAAACAGTGTTGTATCTCTAAAGATTGATTATGTACAATATACCCTACTAGCTTTTTGCCCGCGGCTTCCCGCGTGGATTTCCCCACGGGAACAGTGTTTTTTCCCGGGATGAAAGGTACCCTATGTCCTTCTCAGTACTTCTATGTGTATGCGAAATCTCAGGGAGACTGGTTCAGTAGATAAAGCGTGAAGAGGTTACAAACAAATTCACTTTCCCATTTATAATACTAGCTTTTGCCCGCGGCTTCGGCCGCTTGATTTTCTAACGGGAAAAGTGTTTTCCCCGGGATGAAAGGTACCCTATGTCCTTCTTTGTATTTTAAAGTATGTGTATGCAAGAAGATTGGTTCAGTAGATAAAGCGTGAAAAGGTAACAAACGAACAAACTTTCGCATTTATAATATTAGTTTAGGACTTGTCCGTATTCCCACGTGCCATAGACGCAAAGTTATCAGACTAGCCGACATAATACACGTAGTATTTCCGGCCGTAGCAAATGATGGGCGGGAACAACGGGCGGTGCGGCGGGACGGGCGGCGGGCCGCGCGGCCTGGCCCCGCGCTACCCCGCGCCCATCCAGCGCCCGCCCGTGCCCGTGTATCGCGCGCCCGCGCCGCACGCCCGCCACCACGCGCTCCCGCGTCGGACACAACCACAACCTCTACTACCATCATCACCAGCGCAGTGAGTTGTTTTGTTTTTATAGGAAGACAGAAATTTTTGGATTTTTGAGCATCGCAGATGCAATTAGTACTCTCATATAGAAATTAGATATGGTGATAATATTAGAATCCTAATGCGTTTCAATAGAAATTGGATATGGTGAAGATTTTCGATGTGCAGGATTGAAATGCGATTCAGTTGGAAGAGCAAGGATAAAGAGATAAAGACCTGGTCGCGGGTTCAAGAATTTTTTCACCATATCTAATTTCTATATAAGAGTACTGTAAGACATTTATTGTTTATATCTGTCCAGCAACTTCAATTTTAATCTGTATTAGAATAGCTAGCAAAGGAGCCACGTAAAGGTCCTCACAGATAAAACAGAATGTAAAATGAAAGCTGAACACTATGAATAACACACTAACGCCCGGTTTCCGAAAAGCATGTCAAGTATTGAATTTGGTAACAGAGTGTCATAATTAACAATCTGCTAAACAACTTTGGGTTTCTGAAAACTGTTTGACTTTTTTCATTCACTCATTCATGTTTTTTTCTATCCAAAGAGTTTCTAAATACTCCCTTGTAAATATAAATAAATAAATGTTTATTTCATCATGTAACATCCAACGCTCTAGTTTTGTCTTTTTCCGTTGATAACAAATGCCAAATTCGACTTTTGTAATTTTATATGACGGCCTCCGTGGCGCAGTGGGAAAGACCTTGCCTCTGAAACGCGGGGTCCGGGTTCGAGCCCTCTGGTCATGTAGGGTATTTTATCCAGAAATTCTCACGGGTATCGAAGCCACGAGCTGCAACTTATATATTTCGTACGAACGTTTTATGTTTTCATCGATAATTTCGCGCAGAAAATCGAGAGATTTTACAAAATACTGGTGAGATTTATTGTGACACTTTGTTAATTGGTCGATTTTCGCGAATTATCTCTGAAGACTTTAACATGCTGTCAACATTTCTTTCTGCTTTTCGGAAACCTAAAATTACCTTAATCGGCCATTAATTCGAGATCTGACATTTGGAACAACAAATCGATGACACACTGTCACTAGGCTTGTTCAGAAACCCAAACTGCTTTTAAATAGAGATTACCAACTTGCTACGTCATTTTTTCATTGATTTGCGTTTCAGAAACCGGGTGTAAGAGTTACAATAACCAATATAACAACATAATATGGTTACAATCAGAGACATCATCATAAAGGAATAGTTTCCATTAAGGATAATAATGTGCTTTTAAAAAATGCTATAAAGTACTATGTTAAATATGTATGTAAATTATACTTTTTCATCTATAGTTCTCATTTATATACATGTACTTTATATCCCCTAATCACGCTTGATTAATTTATATGTACATTATAGAGACATACAAACTGCATGCTTCAATTTAAATTGAAGGTTAGCACCAGGGAGGAGGCGCCCATAGGCATTTTACAAATGAAAGACAGTGTCCGCATTGGGAGGGGAGCGGGGGACGTATACTTAGAGTAGACAAGACTTCAAAAATGAACTCTAAAGCATTGACGTACGACTTATTTTATCTTATTTTAACAAACTGTATAGCCACCTATTAGCGAGCAGCAGAATTATTTTCGCGACCTGTTTTATCAGCTTTCGCAAACTGTTTTGAGTTCTGCTATTACTCACTAGATGGCTTTACTGACAGGCGCGGATTCAGCTCTGCGGGCATGATGGGCTGGGATGGGCATGCCCACAAATTGGACTGGATGACTTTTAAAAATTATTTTCACAAACATTCAGCGTGACCACTTTTTCATCACACAATCTACCAAAAATGTTGCTAAAATCTACCAAAATCTACTAAGCCCTGTTTCAAATTCAACTTTTAAACATTTTGTATGAAAAACATGCATGCGGATCCCCGAATCCGGGCTCTGAATCCGGATTCCGACCGGAATAGCACCGTATTCAATAATAAGTTACGGTAAATCCCTTAGTGTTGCCTTTTTATTTTTTGGCCTGAATACTTGCATTTTGCATTACTATTATTAAGAATGTTCTAATTTATCGATTTTCTACCGAATCTACTAAACTATACCGACTTTCTACTGAAATTACTACTAAAATATCGTTCCATTTGCCTCAAATCTACCAAAAAAGTAGAAATCTACTAAAAGTGGTCACACTGCAAACATTTCAAATCATAATGTTTTGTCACTTTTATAACCGTCCAATCTTAAAATTACAATAATATAATGAAAGGAACGTTTTCTGCGTACTTGTCTCAATGGCACAGAAAAGATAAGCCGGGCTAGCTTTCCTAGATAAACATAAGATCGGGGCATTCGATTTTTTTACGTTTTTTTGCGCAAAAAGAAACATAGTTTTTATATCGAGTAATTTTTGGTTGTTGTGCCCCACCTGTGACCAATATTTTTTTGTGGCTGGATCCGCACCTGCACCTTCATTTTAAATGTTGCCAGATATTGAAAATTTACCATTTTTTAATGAACTCTATACATTACTTATAATTTAAAAAACATTTACAGCTTGTTACTGAAAACACAATTGTTACTTAAACCACGAATTTTTAATCTTAAAATAAAATGAAAAATCGAAATTACAGATCATAAGACAATTATTTAATTAGTTTTAATGTATTTTTATAATTTACTACCTATGTCCCGGGGTCTTCGCTCCCGTGAGAATTTCGCGATAAAAAGTACCCTATGTGCTATTTCCGGTATTTTTCTACCCGTATACCAAATTTCATCGAAATCCGTCCAGTAGATTATACGTGATTGTAACAAACATCCTCACAAACTCACAGATTCACAAACTCACAAAGTCACAAATTCACATCCATACTTTCGAATTTATAATATTACGAATTTATAATATTAGTAGGATTTATTTCTTCACTCTCGTATTTTCATCTTCTTCTTAGCGTGGCGACACGGCAAAAATCTTTTATTTCAGTTGCAATGTATATGCGCGTATGTTTGTTTTAATGCCCGCGTTTAATTCTTGAATTATTGCATCAAATTTTTCAGATATCTTGAGCTGATATCTGAGTTTAAATTTTTTATACATTACAAAATTTAAAAGGAAGTCGGTTAAAAAACATAGATTGAAAATAATAATTAATGTGTACTTGGATTCTGAAAATTGTACACCTAAAGGCACCTATATATATGAAACTTCGTCATTTTAGAAGTGAGACAAGAAGTTTTAGATAGCACTGGAAGGGAAATGAAGCGGTGGTGGCCGAGTGGTAGGGCGCCCGGGTTCAAATCCTGCCCGTGCCGAGTTTGTATACCAATCTGACTCATGTACCTATGTTAGTTTCCATCGACCACTACTTTCTTCCGGTGTAAGAAAACATCGTGAGGAAACCTGCACTCTAGTTGATGATTATCAGCTTGTGTGTGAAATGGAGAAGGCAATGGCAAACCACTCCATTAAAATTGTCAAGATAGTCGTTGTATGTGTTTCATTCCATATATTGGCCACGACCCTCAGTCATGAGGAAATAAGACTAAAGAGAGGAAGGCAAATTCACGCGAGCGTAGCCGCGGTCAAAGTTAGTCACTGCTAAAAAAAATACGCGTAGTTCTTGATTGGATAATTTGTATTTTATTTTGCAGGATAGATTTAATTAATATCGTGTAATCAGGTAGTGTGTGGAAAATGAAAGCGGGACCTAAGAAAACGCGGCAAATTAAAAAAATCTTCATATGATAATACTGATTACAGTAGGAGATTTTTTTTTTGATATTTGCGTTTTTTATTTTATTTACGACAACTAATTTAAAAATAATTGTGTTTACGAACTTATTTCTAATCAAAGGAATAGGCCAAGTCTTTAGTAGTAAAAAATGAAACAAACAAAGAGCGGGACGGTACTATAATGTACTAATGTAATATAAGGTATGTATGTATGTGCATGGGTGTATGTAATTTTAAATGCACATAAATTGTGGTGACCTATCATTACATACTCAATTTATTTTTAAAGGCTCCGTTTGGTATGTCGGAGCCTTGACTATCATAGATTGAGTAAAAAACGGAGTGTGTAGATTTATATTTATTGGTATTAAATTCATATTTAAAAATGAAGGTACCCAAATAATTTGTTAACATCAAATAACACAAAACTTTGTGAAATGGAACAAACAAATCCAAAGAGTTAAGTAATATTACAAAAGAGGACACTTCATACAAACGGGGCGTTTTATATACCTAAGTACTACTACTACAAATGAAACTGTACATCCGAGGGAAAGCTGAAAATAAATAATAGGTTATCTATGTTTATTTTATTTATATGTAAATAGGCACAACCTCGAGAAATCTCACCATTTCTTCCATGGAATCGTCATGCTGTGCTGATATAGGTACTTTATGAAAACTAATTTTAAATTTTCCCTAATTAATGGTAAATGTTTCACCATCTGGCAACATTATATTACAAAAGCAGGCTAAAAAGTTCTGCTTTTCAACGATAGATGGCGTAATTAATGAACTACACATTTGGAAAATTACGTAAAAATACTTACGAGTGAAAAGATATACTTTTATCGCGTGATTCCTTCTTCTGCGTGTTACTTTTACACCCCACAATACAGCACTTCATTGTTAATAAGCACAATCTCTGAAATTTCGCGTAACTTCGACACTTATTCGGCACGTGTAATACGTGTTGACACTGTGAAGTGAACTCCGCGAATGCGACAATAGTGACGTCTGGTGGCCAATAGTTAGAAGCCTCAAGTTTGTCGACTGGGGACAGGTCTACTAGCTTATGAACAGCTCTACTATAAATGCTCTGTGGTTAGCACACATCAATTTAAGAAATATATATCTAACAACCTAAAAATTCGCAGTTTGTCTGCTAGACGAATTGCGAACCTCACAGATTACTAGTATCATTCTGTAGAAGTAACCTGCATCCAGTTTACTTTGGTACAGTTCCCGCCACGTAAAAAGGGTGTTAGCGGATAAGTTGCGCAGTAGGCGATATATCGGTCTATGCGGTGAGCGGGGGTCGGGCGGGACTCATTCGGCGCGCGCAATTGGTTCGTCAGTCGTACCCATGCGCAAGTTTCACCCCTCTGTCTGTCCTCGGCCTTTTTACATGATGGGAACTGTATCATAAACAAATTGCCAGTGCATGGTGGTCATTCCATAACAAGGTTGAGTGAATATTTAAGTTATTAAGGATAATATTGCAACATTCAATATTTTAATAGACGGCGCCGGCAGCGGCGAGCGCGCAGCCGAAGCTGGTGAGAGCGCGGGCGCAGGGGAGGAGTCCGGCGAGGCGACCGCGCCGCCCGACGCGCCGCCGCCCACTGAGGTCAAGGCCGAGTGAACGCCGCTCCCAACCCGCTGTCTACTGCCCACGAGGTCGCACGTGCGACCCGCGACGCCCGACGCGCCGCACTTTCCGCGAACACTCGAACGCGCGATGCGACGCGGCGATGCTGATTCGCACGATCGGGTGTCGCTGAGTGTCCTAATATTATATGCTGACGGAACGGGCGGTCCCAATGCCAGCACGAGATTTGACAGTATGTCGTTCGCGGTCGCCGTTTTCGGCGACCCTACGTCGCATCGCGTGTTTGAGTTTGAGCCCGTAGGTTTTCGGTATTTGAATTAAGTCGTAAATTATGGAAGTGATTTTAAGATTATTTAAGATGTGTACGGATCGATGCGCCCCGCGGCCTCGTCGATCGAAGCCCGCCGCTCCGGCCGACGTCGCGGCGCTAGTGGCGCTCTGTTTGTATGTAAATATATTAATCGGACGGACATCCGGCTATTTGACTGTTACATTTAAGTATATATAAACGCGAACGGTCGGTGGCCGAGCCGCGACCGATGCACCGAGGTCTCGCGTCCGATTGACCGATGCTGCCTCGACCTCTCACTAGTGAATATGTAGCGACGGTTTTACAGAACGCATGTCGATGCAATATAAATGAATAATAAAATAATAAATGTAATTTGGAGCTGAATGGTTGAATGTCGCTCTGCACACGCTGAGAGGCACCCGTTTTAACTTCATGTATCATAACCAATTATTATATGCGAATAAAATTATTATGACCGAATATATTGTTTTTATTTTCCCAAAAGAAATTCCTAATGTTCCTAATAACATCTAGCTGCAAGTTCGTGCAGTCGTGTTAAATATTTGAAAATGAACCATGTTTACAGTATATTTTTTAATTTGCTCTCGTCATTAAAGTTTGCATCCTACTCTGAACTTTATGCCACTTGTAAATTGGTTCGTTTATATATTTAACACCATTTTGTACAGCCGCTAAGTCACACCAGTGGCACATGAACACAAAGTATATATCTATTCAACATAGGATTAAGGTTTCTTATTACATTTTACCAAACACTACATTATAAACTCTAGATTTTACAGTGTGTATCTGGATTGGATTGAGGGCCCAATTTTTAAATTGTCCCGGAACGAAATAAGATTCACAGGGCAATTAGCTAAAAAATAGTAAAACTTAATGCAAATACCCAAAAATTTCTAAAAGTAGAATTATGCCTGTAATCATTATCTAAAGTGGGCCCTCAATCCAGACGCCTGCAAAAAAAAAGATAACTGGGTTAATCATTTTTATTTCAGAATTTAGTAAAGAATTTCTTAAATATTTTAACAAATTCATTTTTGAATATGCCATTACAGATTTATAGCGGTCTATCTTGGGCCCTCAGAACACTAAAATGGGTATCTGCAAAATGTGACTTATCGTAAGGAATTCATAAAAACTACGTCAATATACACTACTTAGATACCTCAGTGAATTATTAAAAAAGAAATAATGGCCCAAAAGTTAATTGTCAAAAAGTTATTAAATTTCTAATTTCTGATCTGAGGGCCCAATACTATCGGTTTTATTGATAGACCCAATTCGTATACTAATTCAAATTAGAATATATTTTTTTACTATTTTTAACTAAAATTTAACATATGATCCGTTCTTCTAAATGCTATACTTTATGAGAAAATTGAATTTCAAGTTTTTATATGAAAAAAATTTGTAGGGTGACCACAAATTTTCATCATCAGCGGGACATTGAAAATCTGTACAGATGAAAAGGTTTGTTTTAGAGTACTGTAATGACTTTACGATACAGCTAGCGGTACTATAATTAGTTTTATTTTAATGTTATGTATGTGCGTTTATAAATTACGTCTTTATAAACCATTCTTCAAAATCAGTAGCTATGTGATTGCCACCACCTTAATATATATTACAACAATGAAGTAAAAAATCATAACCCATTGTGTTTCATTCCTAGAATTAGAAAATTTAAAAATAATTTTCCTTAGAGAGAGACAGACAGCTGAGGAAGCGGGATGTCAGATATGGTTTTTGCATATGTTGGTGAAGGACAGGTTATATCTTCTGTGAGGTTCATTTTTGTCAAGTTTGACATTTTTGGTGTGTTTTGGTTCCTTATTAATAACAATTTGTAAAAAAAAATTGAATTTGGAGCACACTATTATGAACGTTTTGGGCTTTATTTGACAATCAAGTTTGTAAGTCTGTTAAAGAATGATTTTTTATTTCTATGTCTATGGTTTCATTAATCGTAACGAATTTGATTGGTTTGTGGATTGCGTTGTCTCTGGTGAATTGTACACAGATACAATGACTACTTAGGACATCATACTGGTCGGTAAGTTAAATAAAAGTTCTTTGTTTATTTGCTACAGGCAACTACGCCCGTATGATAAACATAAATACAATTTAAAATAGCATAAATATAACAATAACTGTATTTTTAATTCATTCACCTGCAATTTAATTACTTTCCATCTGCACAGATTTTAATAAATATACCTACGGACAAAGCACACAGATTGATTTAGCCCCAAAGTAAGTTCGAGACTTGTTGTGGAATACTAACTTAATGATACCATATTTTGTAACAAGTACCTACATAATAGACAGATAAGACGTTTATTTGCATCAACTGACAAATACAAACATAACAGAAATTACATGCATATAGAAAAACATCCAAGCAAAACTGAAAAAGATCATTTTTATTTTAACCCGGCCAGGGATAGAACCCGGGACCACTGGTGTGACCGTCCGGCATGAGGAGCACCGTTAGGCCACGGAGGTCGTCGAAAAAAGTACCGGCGGTTGATGATGAAAATTTGTGGTCACCCTACAAATTTTTTTTCATATAAAAACTTGAAATTCAATTTTCTCATAAAGTATAGCATTTAGAAGAACGGATCATATGTTAAATTTTAGTTAAAAAATAGTAAAAAAATATATTCTAATTTGAATTAGTATACGAGGTTGAGTCTAGTCAATAAAACTGATAGTATTGGGCTCAGATCAGAAATTAGAAATTTAATAACTTTTTGACAATTAACTTTGGGCCATTATTTCTTTTTTAATAATTCACTGAGGTATCTAAGTAGTGTATAGTGACGTAGTTTTTATGAATTCCTTACGATAAGTCACATTTTGCAGATACCCATTTTATGTTCTGAGGGCCCAAGATAGACCGCTATAAATCTGTAATGGCATATTCTACAAAAATGGGAATTTGTTAAAATATTTAAGAAATTCTTTACTAAATTCTGAAATAAAAATGATTAACCCAGAAATAGTACTTTCTGAGATTTTTTTTTTTTGCAGGCGTCTGGATTGAGGGCCCACGTTAGATAATGATTACAGGAATAATTCTAGTTTTAGAAATTTTTGGGTATTTGCATTAAGTTTTTACTATTTTTAACTAATTGCCCTGAGAATCTTATTTCGTTTCGGGACAATTTAGTATCTCAATCCAGATACACACGATTTTACACACTGACGACGGTTCGACCTGAAATAGGTACCTATTACTTCAATGCGTGTGGCATCATTAGCGCCGCCGCGCGCCGTCTACTTATTCTTGATATAGGTATGGGGATATTGATGAAGAAAAGTTGGTAACGTGGAACCACTTCCACGTTACCAACTTTCTTGTAAAATTATGCTTTGGTTCCCCGTCTCAAAGGTAAAAAAAAAGGAACCCTGGATCACTGGTTCGTAAAACGCTTTCTCAGCAACGCGTAGTAATAATATAACAGAAATGGATCAAATTCATATCGTAGTTTTTGCTTGATGAGATTTATGGCGGTCTATCTTGAGCCCTCAGACCACTAACAAGAGATCTGTAAAATATGGTTTATTGGAAGAAATTCATAGACGATACTTAGAAACTTCATAGAATTATTAAAACTAATTTTACCAAAATACTTTTCGTTTCATCCACTTGCATCCACTAGACTAGGTAGACTAGAGATACCGTCGTCCGTTCTTCGAAATGCTAAAAGAAAATTGATTTTCAAGTTTGTATATGAGAAAATTTTGTTAGGTGACCATCATCAGCGGGATTTTTGAAAATCAGTACAGATGGAAAGTCGTCTGCAGTCATCTCACGAAGTATGTATGGAGAGGAGGTGCGAATAGGCATTTTACCACGAAGTCATTTGCACTCAAGTCTGAGATTTTTTTGTAGGCGTCTTGATTGAGGGCCCACGTTAGATAATCATAACAGGCTTAATTCTACTTTTAGAACTTTATGGGTATTTGCAAGTTTTTACTATTTTTACACGACTGACCAAAAAAGGAGTGTTATGTTTTCAGGGTTCATGTATGTATGTATGTAATTTCTTTATTCCACCAAAGTCCTGAACGGCTTAACAGATTTTGATGTGAGAGGTATTGTTAGATTTTCGCATAAGCCCGAATGACATAGGCTATGTAAGTTGTCAGTCGTGTTTTTATTTTTTAAATAATTAGCTTGTTAACTAATTGCCCTGTGAATCTTATTTCGTTCGGAAGAATTTTAAAATTGGGCCTCAATCCAGCCAGATACACGTCCCGTTTCCTACCAAACATCGAAATCGTCCCGAAGTTTAAGCGCGAAAGAGTAACAAACGAGTGATTTTTGTTTTTACATGAAATGTTCGTATGTAAATAAGTAATTTTTTTCAAATTTTGCAAACCATTTTTCACCCACTTGCCGTTATTCGATTGAGCTGAAACTTTGCTCGGCGTAGGTACTTATATAAGTCCGATGGATCCGACGACGAATATTATTTGATTATGATCTCATGACGGAGCCGGGATGCAGGAACTGGAACTATCTGATGGAAAGTGCTAAGATAGTCGAGTTTGGGTTCATTTGCTTGTTTTGTTTACAAATCGCAAATTCTCTTGATGATGAAGGTCCGAAGATGAAGCCGGAGGATTGCAATTGGAACTCCTAGGAGAAACTTGAATTTTTGACAAGCATTTAATGCCCCAAGAAAGACCACCCTACCCTGGTGACGATAAAATCTTGTATCAATTTTTTTTTTGTAATTAAACTATTTAACTTTATGCTACCTACCAAGATAGATTCTATTTCCTATGATGGAATTAAGAAGATAGAAACCGGCTGAGTATAAGAAGAATTAAAACAAGGTACCTAAAGGTACCTACCTACATGCTGTCGAACGAAACTGAAAGTGCAACGAACGAAGGTCAACAGCCAGACGGGATTCGCTTTGTTCGAGTCCTGTCGGCAGCTTGGGACGTTTACCTCACATTCGCTATGAACTACCACCACCCTATACCTACCTATGTTCAAAATAGAAATTTCGTCAACAAACAATAATATATACACTCGTTCCCAGTAGTCCTACTTGTTGTACTAGGAATTTCCTTTTTAAATTCCCAAAAAATCTAGGTAAGTACTCAAGTCCAAAGGTTGATCACGAATGAGATCATTTGTGATTTTTTTAATTTGTTCCGCTTTACTTATTATAAGAATTTCGGGTTAACAAGTAGGTACTGTGACTGTGTTATTCGTCGATTTACCCTACGTATGCACCAAATTTTATCAACATCCGTCTAGTATTTTTTTGGAAGGAGTAACAAAATTAGTGCAAGGGTAGGGACATCCTATCGAGTACCAAGATTTGATTACCATCACTTATGTCTGTGGAAAAGTGAGGACCTGGGTCCTCACTGCCCATCAAAGAGAAATGAGGAAAACTAAAGGAGGCCTACGACTCCAACTTGCTTGGTGGTCAATCAAAATGAGCACACTTCACATTTAATTTTGTAAAATGAGTGACTCGTAAGTACCTAGCTCTTGAATTTATTGTTCCTTCCAAAGTTACTTGTACTTGCTATGCTTATACACTGTGACCGGTCAATTAGTCTTAACGATTCATTAGTGGAGCAACGAGAACTTACAGAGCATGCTTATTTAAGTAACTCTTAAAATAACAACAGCAATAAAGCTAATGGATTCCTTTAAAAATATTATAGTAATTGCCATACCTAGCTAACTAGGTACCATTTTGCTGTAAATTGTTCAAGAAACTTTTTTACGAAGTTTGAAAGATTTTGCACCAAAGAACGAAAGGATATAAAATAGAAGGATAATCTGAAAATGGTTTCTCATGCTCCAGCATTACCTTTTTAATTTTGGTATAATTTAACAGAATCTATCTAGGTATATATATTTATAGGTACTAGAATAATTATATACCTAATAGTAGGTAGTATAATTAAGGTAAAGAGTTTGTTATTTGGATTCTAGGATTTTTTTGTGATCACTTGATTTTGCTAAGTGACATAAACAAAACAAGTGTAAGTGTATTTATTAATAATGCAAGTAGCTTTAGTTCACTGCAGGCCTAGGAGACTGTCAGTGCAGTGAGTTCCTAATTTTAAGGAAATAAAGTGTAAATAAACATAATGTCCTTTATGTAGTGTTCATATCAAAAATCATTTTGTTTTTTTTTCTATATCTATGATTTCACGTCTAGTTTTTTTTTCATGGGTTCCTGCCAGTCGGCAAAATTAAAATAAACTTTCAATAAAAATATCAATTTCATCAGGGGAATTACCATTATTTAATTAAGTTATTTATTACAATTATTTATTATCTCAAGTAGGTAAGCTGGGTTTTACAATGTGTAATCATCAGCGGAAATGATATCGTACAAAAAGATAAGATTGTTTGCAAACGAAAAACGACGTCGACGTTGTGTCGGCCAGTGAAAATCTTTGCAATGGATTTATTAGTACCTAGGTAGATTGATGCGCTGTTGACTGTACTTACTTATATTCAAACATTTTACTTTAGACCGGAGTAGGCAGGTTAGTGGAAAGAAAGATGAACCACTACAGTGGGTAGGTACATTCGTTTACAAAAATTTAATGAATGATCAATATTTTTCTACGGTAACGATACGTAAAAAAACTGAAGCAGATTGTACTGTACCAAGACTTATTGATTTTTTGATCTCAAAAAACAAACACCTATGTCTGGTAGATTTCCATGTCTAGATTTATGTAAATTGAAAGATCTAGACCTAAATGGCTAAGCTTTAGATCACGGAATCAGTGAGTGCGCGGAATCAGTGCAAGCACCTAAGTACCTATGTACTTCACGTATTTTCCAGTTATTTATACCGATACCACAGAATTAATATAAGCCGATACGTGTCGGGCGAATATTCTATATCTTCAAACTAATGTTGTTGATTATACCAATTCAACAAAACGTAGCTACTATACGTTCATTGTTATGAAGTGGGAGTTAGTCATTGCATTTACTGCTCAGTCGCCAGTTTTAAGCGAGACCGTCTGGTCGCTGTGGCAAGCCAATGCACATCGTTCACACAAACTTTCACTTCGTCTATATATAAATAAACAGTACAAAAATAAATATGCCTGTTTGGCAGCGATATAATAACTTTCTCGGTTAGTTACACACGTGGTGACATTACGTTTGTGATAATATCTAATTGAAAAAGTTGTGATGTTTCTTAATTCGAATTAGTTCCAGTCAAGTACAAAGAAGGTACTTACAGTGAGATTGAGTTGCGTCGTCTTCTTTTACACATCATAAGTTGTAAACCTATTAGAAAACTAGTTAATGTGAATAAGTTTTCTGCAGCAAACACCAACACAGCAGAAATGGGAAAAGAAGAAAAAGATTACGGTAAGTTGTAAATCTTTCCATTACTAGTGAGTTTTTAAAAACAGTGTTTTAATCGCACGAAATCAACATAAACATGGTAGGTACGACAAAAAATAATTTCATTGTCCATTCATAAGAGTTAGGTCCCGAGTTACTGATTTTTAAATACGTTCTTTCTTCTTCCTATTCCGATTTTTAATTCAATTCAATTCACTGGTCTGTAAAATTATATGTTTTCTCTGATTTTAAATGTAATATAACCAAGAAATAGAATAGCCTACGAATAAAGTATTACATAGTTCGCTGGTAATAAGTAAGTAGCAAATTTTATTCTGAACATGGATATAATCATCAGAGATGCACATGATACCTCATAAAATGTACCTATCTAAACTAAAATGTACCTTGGCAATGGTACCTTTTTGTAATAGGTACTTACAAAATAAGTAGATAAGTATTTTATACTTTCTTAAAATAAAACACTTTTTGAAAGAAATCTTCTATACGTCGTGGTTTAGTTTTGTTTACTTAGTATCTATAAAATAATGTCATATAAAACCATTAATTAGCTATGAATAGATAGATGGGAGGAGTCTTAGACAACTTAGGGGAGCTATTAGATGAGGGCTATGTCTGGTCAAAGGCCAAACATAGGCACTCATCAGTTAGCTTGGAGCCTTTCTGAATATCTGGAATCTTGATCATGAATTTCAGGTCGCTTTAGCCATTCATTATAGCCATGTTGTCCAGGTATATGCTTAAATGCTAGCTCATTAGGATGGTTTAAGAGCCGATTCCTTCATAGTGTCGTTCAGCAGGGCAACGGCATCATGGCTTCATCATGTTGGCTATGTTCCTTAAATTTTTCATTATGGTTTGCATGCACTTCCCACCTGTCAATAGGGTATTTGACTGTTTTTGAAAACCTATCTAAAATTGTTCTTTACGTTATTTAAGAAAACTAACGCTATATATATTTTTGATTATTTCAGTATTTACACATTTAAAATCAATGAAAAAGTTCCAAATAATCATATTACCGCTTGAAAGCTCAATATGTTACAATGAGAACCCCGTGACGTGACAATATGGGCACTCCATCACTAAAAGCCGTTCTGTCTTACGTACACTAATATCACTTCCTTGTTTTCAATATAACAAGGATTTTTCAATAGAATGCGATGTAATTGAAATGTCAATGTGATAGCAACAAACATAATTAACAAAATGTACAAGTTGCTAATGGCAATGGTGTGTAAAGGGGTCAGATATAGTCTCACATTTTTTCTAAAATAACGGTGCGACTTTTTACAGTGCGAAACGAACATACAATTGACATATGACTGATTTGACCACCTAATTACGTCATTGAAAATGGCGGAGCGTTTCCATATCACGTGGTCAGGCTTGGGGTTTAAAATAAAATGACTTTATGAATTAGTTTATTAACATAATCATTGCTTCTTTTGACAATTAAAATTAACCAAAATTAAAGAAAAATATTGTGTCTTTAAGGATGATAGACTTTTTCATAGAATTACTCATATATTTTAATACTGTCAAATACCCTATTCGTCGATAGGATAGAGGCCTTGAGTTGATTGACTTGTAAATGTACTTTATAAGAAGTTTGTACTCCAGGTAGGCCATAGGCAACACGGACGTACGCACGTACATGCTCTTATATCGGAGTGTTCAGTTCATCCCTTTTCTTATATGGTTTCTCCGTGTCAATCGCGGAGCAAATGCATGCTGGCATGGAGCAGATGCATGATGTACGGAGACGACAGTTGATTTGACACAGTCCTTTTATGAGAGATAGACACTTCCCAATTTTGAAAATGGGCAGTATGTAAGTAGAATAAGTGAATATTCTTCTTATCGAGTGTGTTATTACTAACACTGGTGTCAGATTTTATTCAAGTCGCCTAAGGGCATCTGACATGACTTTTATATTAGTAAATAAATAAGTAAATATAAGTAAGTATAAATATTTACTCATATTTTATATGAGTAAATATTTATTCTATATATATATGTATATAAAATAATCTCTTTAGTTATAAAATTATCTATTTAATCGCTACGTAACTGATTTATTAGTGAATTCGTCATTGGCCTTTACTTAAAATGTAATTTTTATAGTATAAGTTAACTCTGGTAAACGCTGTGAATTCAGAAATAAAGAAATCTAAATCTAAAAAAAATTAAAGAGAAAACCACGGAGAAGGTTTGTATGGGACAAACTGGAACAGTACCTACCTGTTACTTCTTTACATAGGAAATTCAATTACCAGCCTATTTATAACAATTTGTGACCTTAACGCAAGTACGATTCTATCATATTTGCCATTGCTGGAAACCGTCGCAATCATAACAAATGACCTTGTATTGTACGGCACAAGCACAACACAATCTATGTTGATGACGAGACTACGCATCAGGTCCCGGTTGTAGGGCAACCTTCATAAAAAGCGGAAAAAAAAACTTCATTCACGCGTGATTTTACAACCGGTTTTTTTCCACGTAAAAGTTTATTATTGTTACTAGCTGTGCCGCGCGGCTGTGCTTCTGTGTTAATTTAGGGGTTCCATATAGCTCGAGAGTTCCAATGTTCCATAGATTCGCACGTTCAAATTTTATCGTCATACGCATGGAAGTAGAAAAAAATGGGTCATACATGGTTCCTATACGTAGCTAAAAATAATTCCGGTCAAACAAATCACTTTCCTATTATTTCAAAAAAACTAAATCACATTCTTTTTATAGTCGTTTAGAAAGTACGGTGTCATATTTTCTTTATAAGTTGGGGGTTAGGTATAGATAACTTTGGATCGGTAAAGATTTCGAGCGAGAAAGAGAATGATTCCACGACGACATGGTTTTGGTGGTTATATCCAATATGACTTCGAGTGAACGCATTTAAACTTATGTTATTACTACCTAAAGTCATAAATACATTTAACTACATCACCTAATGCTTTCTGGCAACCTGCCAAGGTTTGCCGGGTAACCATCAAGTCATTGGTACAAGAATTACGTCGCTGTCCCTATTTCCCATAATAATGATGATCTTTCTTTACTATACCATGCCGCAGTACTTCCTTACATTTTATCTGGCAAGGAACTTTGTTTTGAAATGTGTTTTGCAATAATGAACTATACCTATACTTTTGGTACGTATCTGCGATGTAAAATCGTCTAAGCATCGTAAATTTTATATAGAAAAAAAGGTGAAGAACTGTATGAGTAATGAAATAAGTAATTTTCGGATTATTTAGCCGAAATTAAAAATGATTTCTCTACTCGACAAGAAAGAACCTCTGCAAAATTTCAAGATTCTACATTCAGCGGTTTCGTCTCTGCGTTGATACACAATACCAATCAGTCAGTTAGCGCCCAATTTTTTATTTACACATTTAAGTATTGATTTTATAGAATAGATAGGTGATATAAACAAGGAAATTAATAATGATAAATTTACGGTTCACTAATGTTTCACCAAAAAACCTTTCACAAACCATCACTTTATAAACTATCACTTTAAAAATTATACCTTTTAAAAATGTTTCATTTTACAAACTCGTTATTTTAAAAACGTTTCATTTTACAAACTTTTTTTTTATAAATGTTTTACTCTACAAATGTATCGAGTATAAAACTTTTATTAAATAAATAACTCTCTTGACAAAAACATCATTTTACAAACCTACTATAAGTAAATTATCAATCAAGGGCTGGCAGCTTCTTTGGCCAAAAGCTAAGCAATGCCAATGGCAAAATAACCTAAACCTAACGTTTTTCCATCCTTTTTTTTTCGGGGTGGTCATAAAAAGAAACCTAAACCTAACTAACTTCTCCGCCCTCAGTTTGTCCGGGTGGTCATAAAAAAAATAACATGAACCTTTTTCCGCCCTCTTTACGTCTTTACTTTTAAAAAAATAACCGCCCTCAACGTCTTTCCGTACAGGTGGTCATTAAAAAAATAACCTGAACCTAACTTCTTTACGCCCTCAAAGTCTTTCCGGGTGGTCATAAAAAAATAACCTGAACCTAACTTCTTTTCCGCCCTCAGTCTTTCGGAGTGGTCATAAAAAAAATAACCTAAACCTAACTTCTTCTCCGCTTTCCAAATCTTTCCAGTTGGTCCTAAAAAAATAACCTAAACTTAATTTCTTTTCCGACCTCAAAGTCTTTCTGGGTGGTCATAAATAAAAATAACCTTGAACCTAACTTCTTTTTCGCCCTCAGTCTTTCTGGGCGGTCATGAAAAAAAAAATAACCTGAACCTAACTTTTTCCGCCGTCAAAGTCTTTTCGGGTGGTCATAAAAAAAAATAACCTAAACCTAACTTCTTCTTCACTCTCAAAGTCTTTCCGGGTGGTCATAAAAAAAATAACCTTAACCTACTTCTTTTCCGCCCTCAAAGTCTTTCCGGGTGGTCGTAAAAAAAATAACCTGAACCCAACTTATTTTCTGCCCTCAAATCTTTCCGGGTGGTCATAAAAAATCTGAACCTAACTTACAGCTCAGATCGTTTGGAGACAAACTTTCTTTTTTTTATTAAAAAAATTAAAAATTGTTTATTAACTCCACAACAAATGGCTTTGGACTACATTACGTATGTGATAAACATAAATTTAATACCATAAAGGACAGTATCGTTGTGGAGATCTGGTGCCCGCGCTAGGTATCAAAGATCCTGTGTTGCAGGTTACCAGGTCCCCCACCCCGGTGTGACACAATAAAAGGTATTAGCATGTTGATATCATGTCGCGATACGATTTGTGAGTTAATTTACAAATAAAAGACGAGTAATAACTTCTGTACCTAACCCTACGATGAAAATCTTGGGATCAGTGAGTTTAAACTTGAAACTTCAAATCTTCTACTTTTGTTAAATAATATTTATCAAACGATGTATTTGCCATGAGATATTTTGTGTAACGTTGTTTTACGAATGGAAAATTTAGTTAAATAATTTGTTTGTAAAATGATAATTTGAAAAAAAGCAATATTTGTCTAGTAATTAGTTTGTAAAATGATCCATTTTTAAAAGAATAAGATTGTCAAAGCATATATTTTTCAAATGTATAGTTTTACAAGCGTTGTTTATAAAATGATTGTTTTTTAAATAATAATTTGTAATATGAGGGTGTACCTAAAACACATTTATAGTACGTATCTACCTACATCTAGTTAATCCAATTGCAACTAACAGAAGACTTGTACGTGAACGTGACAATTGGTGAAATAAAACATGGGACGGAAAAAAGGTTAGCAAACAATTACATTTTTAAAAGAAAATAAAAAAGTAAATGTAATACAAATACCAAATATTAAAATGAAATATGCAGTCGGTAGAAATATTATCTTTTTGAGTAAACTGAAACGCTTGTTGAGAATTTTAATTTATACCCCATCGCTAATGTGTTGTATAATCAGTCAGTGCGGGTTTATTAGCAAATAGTCCGTTTACGTCACCAAATATTGCTTCTGATTATAAAGAAATACCAATCTAGACGTTAATAATTAATATCGATTTTTTACAGTAATAATAGCATGCAAAATTGGAATACCTCTCAAACTCTAAGTAATTAATATATTGCACACAACTTTACAATAACATCGTTCTTTCAATTAGGTGGTACATGGTGATTTTCCAAAATTTCTTTATACTGTTTTATCTTTGCAAAATTACGTGTTACGGGGAATTATGGTGACGCATCGGTAGATTTCTCCATAATGTTATTGTTATAATAAGGACTGAGAATATTGACTTGTACAAGGGAAACATTTGCGTGATTAGAATCATTAGAGCCACCGACCGGTAGTATCGGTACAAATCGAAACAAACCTTCTTTAGTTAGGTAGGCACTGTTATTATACTGCATAAGCAGGCATTAACACATAATCTAGATCAAGGACTGTATACTTGTAAAAAGATTAAATAGGGCCTTCATTTATCTAATGCATTCACGGCATTATATTGCAAATATTGCAATATGATCATGAGTAAAATTGGCACAATTTTTAACAAGGAAAATAATCATGTTTTTGCTATAATAGGTATGCTATGCCATTAAACATGATAAATACTTATTTATTTTTGGTACAATCACATACCTACCTAATGCTATTTAATTTTGTTACACTCATATCATTGCGATAGGATAGCAATTTTAATAAGGCTTCCTTTACTTATAAATCTACTACAACATAAGCATTTGTATAAAAGTTCTTATTCATAAGTATGCCGTACGTACTTACCCTTTCGACGTCCATAAATGGAAAATACCACGAAAATACCAATTTAGGTAGAACATGATCACATTTAAATTCAGAGAGTTATATAGCTATATATCTTTTATATAGCTTTATATCTATTAAAAAAATGGCCAAACATTTTTATAAATACTTCAGCATACAGCCTAATGAAAAGTTACCATCTATACCTATTAAAAAAGTTATTACAACAACTTGATGAAAAATTGGTAAGGACTTGCTTAATTTTTTTATCGAGTCTTATTTCGTAAATTGTCTAGCGTTGATCGAGTTATAATATTGTGGCAGTGACCACGACGAAATGGATGGCGATGCGCTCGCGCACCGTGACGGTCACTGTTCCCTTCCATCCGCGAGTTGACGTAAATATGCTACTCGTCATCATTTCTATCGACATGATATAAAGCCGAGACCACGGAAGAGCTCTAATAATCACGTCTATTTATCTTTAAACCGCAAGAATGCAGATCAGATACCTTAATGATTTCGACATCTATGTAATGGCTTTAACTCACATTAGTAATGACAACAAGTAATTATTGTGACTCATAATAAGCAATGACCCAGTAATAGCTAGAGCTAGATACATTAAGGCAGTAGCATTAACAATATCATGTTAAAATCAAAGTAAATAACGGTAAATTGATAAGTAGTTTATAAAATTAGGCACCTTTTATGGCTATTCTATACTATATCTAAAATTGAATACACAAGGGTGTTATGATAATAATTAAGTGAATACAATAAATGGTTTTTAAGACTTCATTATCTCATATGTAACGATAGTTGTTAGTGGCTTGTAAACAATAAATAAAAAAAGAATAGCTTTTTCTCTGTTGACATGAAGACATTTCAGGAAAACTACAAAGAGCTAACTACTACAGTTAACTTTGGCTAATGAGGAAGGTTACATTATATCCCTAATTTACTTAGGCCTAACCCAAAAAAGGGGCCTTAAACTAAAGAGAGAGGTTATTTTTTTGTATCTTATATTTTTACACGACTGATTATTCTTATGTAATGTAAAGTCGAGGAAATAATAAAAAGGCTTTATTATTTACTTTATATCCCTAATTTTTCAAGAAGTCCGGAGAGAGTCTATAACTAGAGTTCAGTATAGTGTAATCCACAAATTATGCTCAAGTGTTACTAATTTGTTTTGTGGATGATACACATAATGTATTTGTGTGGAAAAATCTTTATTTCTCACATTTTGCCAGTGGGTTGCTGTGTACACAAGAACGAGGTAAGCACCAGTGATCTCAGTCAGTGGCGCGGTGACGTTACCTCATAGATTACCTATGTACACTGTTCGTCCGGTCTTGTGTTTTGTGGTTAAATAAAATACTTTCCAAAGTGTCGTGTTGAACTAGTGAAGTAAATGTATCTACTAATGCTTTGTCAACCTGAGATAACGTTACTTGCTCACCTAATTAACATAGCCTGTTATCAATGTCGCACATCTTAATATTAACAGAATGTTTCCTATCTACTGTACCTACACCAATTAATTTGTCATTTTCCATGTTTCCGTCTTAATATCCACCATATAAAATGCGGTAGATAACATTGCCTTTTAGTCGACATAATATGTTCGGAAAAATAATGTAGAATGTAGTGAAAACGTAAGTTGCAACTTTTTTTATTTTTCTTAGAGGACGCCACTGTGGACCCGTCTGCGTATTGAGACTGGGTCCCATAGCTGATTATGTGTACCAACATAATAATAAATAGACAATACTCAACGGCCCACACAAATATATTTGTGTCGTGGTTCCGATGGACACAAACACAGAAACAAGCGCAACACGCCCAGAACCGCAGACAAATATCTGTGAAAACAAATAACTACATTATCCTGCCCACACACATAATAACAGAGTATTTAAAGTTAAATACACTATTGTTGTAAAATCTTGCTAGATAACTAATCATAAATTCTTTGAAATATCATTTTATCAAATGATATGAAAATTATTCATTGAATTGAAAATTAGAACATTTTAATCATTGTTAATCTCAGTTGTAAATACGAAGTCACGAATAAGATATGCAAATAGATATGAATTACGTCATCATTACAAATCTAGCTGCGCCACCACACTTCGCTCCCGTGGGAATTTCGGGATTCCAGATAGCTTATAGCCTCATGAATGTTTTTATCATATAAAATTATTTTTTTTCAAATAGGACCGAACGCCTCAGAGATTACCATTCAAACAATCATAAAAATCTTCAGCTATATTATATTAAAAGCTCCGTTTTTTCTCAATTTTCCTCTTATGTAAACAATCTTCACAGTACTTTTTGTTGAATTTTGTTGAAAATAAATTAAATATTAGTTCAAACCTAAACATTCTAAAGTAAAACATTTATTAACCACGAAAGTAATTTCCTAAAAAGTCTAATTTATATTGTTGTAATAGGACAAGTATGAATAAAACCGGCCAAGTGCGTGTCGGACCACGCATAAAGTAGGGTTCTGTAGTCATTTTTGGCACCGCGCTGTTTTGCATTTCTTGCTATCCCTTTTCCCGTATCTCACGAGGTCGGCTACCTTAACCTGTTCTTTTGGAAAAAAGTATATATTTTTATTTTATTTATAATTTCAAAAGTAATCATCACAGGATACCCGAAACAATTTTAAATAAGAGTTTCCGCGCCTGTTTCTTTACGTGAGTGATTTGAAGTTTATAGGTCCAAGACTTTAGAAATTACAGGGGGGAGGGGGGACACTTTGTAAACGACTTTGGCGGGCTATATCTCGCATATGGTAAAGCTGATAAAAGTGTTGTACGGAAACCCTACCTTATTTTCATAGTCCTTTTCAACGATACCCCACACAAGGGGGTGCACAAAAAAAATAATTCACCACCCCTTTACATGTATGGGGAGGTACCCTTAAAAAGGGGTAATTTTAATTTTTTGTATTTTTAAAAATTAGATCTATATGTGAAGTATCCTCGAACCAAGTTACATCGGCAAATCAGTCCATAAACGTAGAATATATTCTGCTATGACAGACTAGGACGGACGGATTGTACGATCTTATAAGGGTTCCTTGTCGGACTACGGAACCCTAAAAACGGACTTCATATAGAAAAATTTCCATGAGTATTAATCACAGCACAGGTACAATCAAATGGCTTAGGGCAGGCATTCACGCTCCAATACGCTTCTTTGCTTTTCGTACATACATAAACATTATGTTGTGTAGTGACGATATTACATGTGCGATGCAACCGATGCAATGCAACTCAAGTGGAGCAGCGGTAGAGTGGTTTGTCCACACCGTCATCACTTTCCCGAAGATTATCAGATTTGTGAAATACATACTAAGTATAAATATTATTACACTGTAACCGTATAGCCATTCAATCTAGGTACCTACTACATTCTAGAACAGAAAATGTAAACAAAAATTCGTTGACCTACGACACCTATACGTGGACAAACACTTTCATTTCATAATTCATTCACATTTTAACGCTTATGGTAGTATAATATTTTAATGATACTTATTATAGTAAAAGTATAAATCACATAACAAATTCATATTCACGGGAGCCATGGACTTCATTTTAAAAGGGAAGGAATCACACGGAGATTTTTAAGTACATTTTGATTGCAAACAAGCTATTATCTGGAAGGGACTGATAACAGGACGGACTCATGATAGTGCCGTGACACAAATCGTCCGCTGTGATACTTTATCCGTGATGCTTAATCATAAATTCGTGAAAAAAATCTTGGTAAAATGTGTTATTGTGTTTTGTTCAGCAAAATATGCGTAGAAAACTGTGTACATTATCTCTAATATGGGTTGTTGTGGAGACTGTTGCATACCACCAAAAGAATCTCGTAAGTACTATATTCAATAGGCAGGTTCAGCAATAGTGGTCACATTAGGTAAAATATTTCTGTCATGTTGCTGATTTTACTTCTACCCGAGATGGATTTTGATAAGAGGCCACGCACATGTACATTTTTATTCGCCTACTGTTCTCACTAAAGTGAGTGTTAGTATAGATACTCGCACAACACTTTCCTAAATGCATATCTACGTTAGGGATTCGTAGAACAGGAATGTATCTTCTTTAAAATCAAGAAAAAATTAAATACTAGACAAGTGCATGACCACGCCCTACCACAGAAAAATAGTCAATATTTATTACACAGTATATATATTATGCTTGTTTACTCTTGTTAATTTTCGCTCTAGTAGCTATAAAAAGAGGTATCATGCATGTTAGGGGGATACTTTATAATTCCTATTTTAATATTTTGTTACTGTGCCATACAATAAATTTATTTACTGGTTTCAGGAGAACCGATCCGCTACGATCCGGACTTCAATGGACCAATCCACAACCGATCATGCACCGATGTTTTGTGGCTCATTCTGTTCATCTTATATTTAGGAGTATGGGGCTTCATCGGATATTATGGTAATTATTCTATCCAAATTCTATTTTCATTTTTATCGTGTAAATAAAACAATGTCAAATAATTCCCACCCATCCGAAGGCAAGACGTTGGCAAAATGTGAGAATGTTCGTTCAGAACAAAAGTCTGTATATGTGCCTCTGATTTCTATTTAGCTATAACAGCCAACTCTGTGTTGGGGAAAATCATATTCATGACAGTTCCAGTCATTCAATACAATCATTATGCGCAAGGACTGGGACCACACACAAATGTTGAGTCATCGTACATACGAAACAATAAACTCCAATAGCTATAAAGATCTGACGACGATCAGAAAGACTTACCTCCTTAACGTATGTACTTTTTGTAATGAGCTGAAATTGTAACAATTTTCAGCAATGAGCCATGGAAACATGCAGAAGCTACTGGCGCCTATAGACTCGAATGGCAATCGATGTGGGCTAAACTCAGGGTTGCAAGACAAAAAGTACCTGGTGTTCTTCGATATCACGCGATGTCTGCAACCGGACACGCCCATCACAGGCTGCCCCACACCACAGGTAAAGAACAATGTCACTGTTATGACTTCATTCATTTGATTGACTCCGTTGTTCAGTGGGATAGTGCGAATCTCACGTTAACTTTTCGTCACATTTATTCATAATTTTCCTATTATATAAACAATCTTCGCAGTACTTTTTGTTGAATTTTGTTGAAAATAAATCAAATATCAGTTCAAACCTAAACATTCTAAAGTAAAACATTTATTAACCACGAAAGTAATTTCCTAAAAAGTCTATTTTAATTTATATTGTTGTAAAATTATAAAAAGATATTGTGACATGGTAAGATTGTTTCCATGATAGGACAATTATGAATAAATGGACTTTACATGACTAATTACAAATGTATTTGGGTTGGGTTGGGTATTATCTTTATAATTACAACATTAAAATTATTGCACTTAAAAACCACTGAGGTTAAAGGTGAAGCTGTTACGTTTGTTAACAATAATAAAATAAATATTAGTCAACAAGCATTGAATCATGTGCTAGATTACTTTAATAAGGATTCGACTTTTGCAGGTCTGTGTGAACCAATGTCCAGACAGAACTATACATTTCGAGACAGAAATGACAGCCGCAAACTTTAATGAAATGAAGGGCCGCATGGTGTGTAAATATGATGCGGATATTAGTACGTATGCGAATGCAATGCAGAGCATACGCGAGGAAAAATGCGCCAAGAGTGTTCTAAAAAGTGAAGCAGGTAATTATAAAATTATTTATTTATTTTATTGAGACGTTTTTGCGACTTTTTTTTTGGTGAACTTGCATGGTTTTAACCGTGGGAACTGTTTCTCCCAGTTACTTTGTTGGATTTTCACATTGTAAATTGCATTATCATCTAAGCATTTATCTATGGCGACTTCAATTTGACGCGCCTCATATAACGAAACTTACTGGTTGAATTAACATATAAATAAGCGTTATTCATATCGAAATGACTGTATTAAAAGAAAAAGCGACAATTCTAAAGTAATGAAAGGTCCCGCTTGACAAGCCTAATGCAAGGTTTGCTGAACTCTAGTGCTATTTCGCTGCATCGGCGACCTATCTACCATGCCGCGTTGCTCTGAGGCGGCCGCCACGTCCAGCCCCGGATGGACAGGCAGCGCCGCCGGCGGCTCGTGCCTTCGGAACCCGCAGAAGGCGCAGGAGTCGCTGCTGAGCCGCGCTACCGCCCTCGACACCTACGTGGGCTGGATCACCGCCAGCTGGGTCACCTACTTTAAGGGGACCGAACGTGATACCCACATTGTAGGTATCACCGGTATGGGTATCGGTAGCGGTCGGCAACCATTACGCATGTACTAATGAGCACATGTAGTTGTAGCCTGATGCATCGTAAATACGTAATAACTATTAACAACCTGCACTGTAGAAATTTAAAACATTTCATGCGTTTCCCAGATGCTATTTTTAACCAATAATGTCCTTGCATACATTACTTATTTGTATAAAATGTAGAAACAACACACAAATCTACAATCAGGTGGCATAGCTAGGCAGATTTGACTGACTGATACGCGACTAAAATCTTAGAATAGAAAATCTCTAATAGATACTTTAAAACTATTTTCTATTTTCTATTTTTTTTTTTTTATTTATTTAACTATTTTCTATGAAAGATAAATGTGGGTATTATAGGTACATGTATTAGGTATGTTCATTATTGACGAGATAAAGTTGTTGTTTCCACATAGTATAGTAAAGCAAACCCTTCTAATATTAGTTGTATTGTATGGCATGTATCAAACCATGTAATGTAACCCTTGAACAATTCTGTATCTACATTGCTCTCTAACGCCACATTGCGCATGTTTGGGTCTGGTGCTGGCGCAGTGTTGGGGCGGTGCCTTCCCACTGACTTGGACAGCGTGGTGCCGGGGAGCACTCAGCAACAAATCTCAAGCTCGGCAAGTGAGGTAAACACTCTGCTACTAATTGGCATGTTTTTCAAAGCCCTGAACAGACAGTGATGCCTAACAGTAATGAAGCATTAACAAAATTTCATGATGTCCGAGGTAAAATTTTAAAAGGAGTTTACATGCAAAATGTTATAAGTATTTATTATGCTATTGAAAGAAACAGATGACAATGCCTTATATTAACAGCAAAAATAGAGGTATTAGGTAATTCTTTATACTCAAAATTTTAAGTATTTACTTGTACTTCATAGTAGTTACGTCTAATGCTTAAAAGTAGTTAGAGTTGTAAAATTTCATTGCATCACAGTTGTATTTCACCGTCTGTTCCTATGGTCTGTTCTAATCTGGGCCCAGCTATAAAGCCGACCAAATGTAAGTTAGACTAGCAAAAAAGGCCTGGCAATTGACTTGATTAACAAACATAATGCTACACTACACTGCCCATGTTAGGTAATTGTCAATTAAACTATTGAGGTAGGCTGTACTATAATCGGGCCGAAACCTAAACTCCCGTATGACAGGTGTCATCAGAGTCAAGCCCATGAAGTTCCGAATTTTTTGATTTTTAAATCTATGCGCGGAAATGTAGTACTTGAACTTCCGGCTTGCCCGTTTAGAGAGTTCCATTGCATCCGGCTACAATAAATCGATCGTGAAAATATAAAAAATCGCGATACATCGTTTAATTTTTCGATTTATATAATAAGGTTTGTTATTGATGTTTGAGTGCTGAATATAACAATTATTGCACTTTAGAATTAAAAAAAAATAACAATAAAGCAATACAAAAAAAAATATTCACCATGAATTTATTATCCATGTTAGTGACTATGACAGCTAGGTACTTTGATGGTTCAGACTTCTGATTAATAAAAATAATTATTATATTTGGATTTGTTTCTTTTACGTAAAATCAAATAATCGTAGCGACTCGTGTTTAGGTACATCACTATTATTGTCAAACTGACATACGTCATACGGGAGTTTAGGTTTCGGCCCGATTATAGCCGAACTTAATGAATACTAAAAGATTAACAATACTAATAGCTCAAATAAAAGATCTCTAAAGGAAATCAACTTATCTCCCAGTTCCTTTGTTAATTACAAGATGACTTAACGCCGCCGCCGCCTCTAGTCAAGCAAGTCTACTTCTTTTTTAATAGTTTACTTTTTAACGTATTGAGATGTAGTAGCTTGTCGATTTTTTTGTTATTATTATTTATTTACTATCACAGAAGCATTATGCTAAATGTGGTGTCCACGGATACGCGGATCCACGGACTCCCAAATGATGCTTTGTGCGCATTTGTTTTATACTTTTTTAAAAATAAAATATGGGTTTACTCTTGACCACAATCTCGCCCGAGGACAGAGATGAATTCTACAATGTAGCGAGCTTACTCAGAAGAAGCCTATTCACTCTGGTTTTGACTTCCCAGTTATCCGCTCAAATCGCTCAAGATATGGTGCAAGCACGCTGGTACATCGTCGCAGCGGTGCTGATCGTAATCCTCATCTGCTTCCTCTATATCCTCGTGCTGCGATGGGTAGTTGGGCCAGTTGTATGGACATCCATCGTCGCTTTCCTCGTATTACTTGGATTCTGTAAGTCCTATTACGAGTACTATCTCATAATTAATTGTCCCGTTTTGAAACCTCTCACAAAAAGGAAGGTAGCGCACAATCAGCAACAGGATCGAAGATGGTTTCAAAGAGTTGCTATTCAGTTAAAAGTATGCCATCTAAAGATAATTTCGTTTGGTATTTTTTTTTTATTTTACCATTTCGAGTCGTTATCGCCGTAGTTATTGAAATCGATGTTTGCTCAATAAATTTTATTTTTTTCAGCTTGCTATTTATGCTACAAAGAGTACAAATATTATCTGGCGAACCCTGTACAACAGATCGCTACGACAAACTTCAAAGGCTATGCACAGTCCATTATAAAGACGCATACATTTTGGCTGGTTGTACTCATTATTGCTGCCATTGTACTGCTCATACTGACGCTTATTGTTATCTTCTTGAGAAACCGCATTGTTATCGCCATAGCTTTGATACGCGAGGGAAGCAAGTGAGTATTCGTAATCGATTTTTTCTACTAACGCTCCACGATAAGGCTCACGGCACCTATCCAATCAAACCTTTTAATTTACTGCTAAAACCGTGCATAATGCGTTGTGTAAATACGTGGTCGAACGTTTTTTACACGACTGACCAAAAAAATGTTATGTTTTCAGGGTTCATGTATGTATGTAAATTTCTTTATTCCACCATAAGTCCTGAACGGCTGAACAGATTTTGATGTGAGAGGTATTTTTAGATTCCTTGCATTCCTCCGAGTGACATAGGCTATGGAGTTGTCAGTCATGCATGTTTTTTATTTTTACACGACTGACCAAAAAAGGAGTGTTATGTTTTCAGGGTTCATGTATGTATGTATGTATGTATGTAAGTTTCTTTATTCCACCATAAGTCCTGAACGGCTTAACAGATTTTGATGTAAGAGGTATTTTTAGATTCCTTGCATTCCTCCGAGTGACATAGGCTATATGACGTCATCATAAAAACAAAATGGCGGATTATATATGCGATAAATAGCAGACCAAAAAAATTAAATTTGATCAATCTTATCGACTGGGGTATCAAATTGAAGGGCTTTAAAAGGCGATTTCAAAAATGTATATTACTTATATGTTTGTATGTACTTTTTGTGTAAAAACTTGTCAGTCGTGTTTTTTATTTTTAATAATTAGCTTGTTTAATAATTAGCTTGTTCTTGTCTTCGTCACAATCACAAGGCATGAGTCTCCGTTTTATGAAATTCCATCATAATCTTGTTTTAGTAAAAATTTAAATTTGTTCATATTGTCTCTCCTATTTCAGAGCTGTGTCAGCAATCAAGTCAACTGTGTTATTCCCATTACTGCCATGGGTCATGCAGTGCCTTACGATAGCATACGGAGTCTTCGTGCTCATGTACATCATATCTATGGGGGAGAGTCTCTTCAGTGTCGTCAATAAGAATATCGACCCCGACTGTGTGTGCACTGGAAACTATACGGTACGAATAAAACGATTCCTTCGTTATACCAATTTATATAAATAGAGCGAGGTCATGTCGCCAATCATGTACTTGAGGGACTCATCTATTTTTATCTGTTTTTGAGTCATCTTATTAGCAGTCTTATTGCAATCTACAAAATCATATTTATTGATACGAAAACTTAAATAAAAATCTAATAGGCTTGTTGTTATGATGATACTAATTACGCTTGTTTTAAAAGTTTGAGACAGTATATTATGTGCTCCGGGCTTCCGATATCCTAATCATACCGTACTAATCTGATAAAACCAATTCACATTTGTTTTCTTATTATACTGATTTCAGGATTACGCCAGCTGCGACCCGGTCCAATTCCAGTTGGACTGCCATGATTCCGGTACTATCTTGCCGTGCAAGAAAGCGATCTGCTACTTCACAGGACTCGATTCGCCGCATAGTGTAGTCTATTTACATCGTACGTCAGATATTATTGTTATTGATCTTTTTATTCGTTTATTTTAATTTGAGATTAAGAAGTTTACGATAGATTTTTCTTCCTTTATCAGTGGGAAATCTGCTCGGCTTCTTTTGGACAATGTTCTTCATAAGCGGCTGTTCAGATATGATGTTGGCGAGTACCTTTGCCACCTGGTACTGGACTTTCAGGAAAAGGAATCTCCCATTCTTTACCCTCACATCTGGAGTCGCGAGGACAGTGCGGTACGCATCTTAATATCAACTTTGATTTATTTTCTCATTACAAAATGTTTAAGGCCAACAAAAAATTATCTATAATCATGATTTTCAGTATTATTTACATGGTTTTCTTTACCGGGCACAGGGATCTGAGTTAGACATGAAATTCAAAAGTGTATCATTTTTCAGATACCACATGGGTACTGTTGCCCTGGGATCCCTCATCATAGCTATTGTTCGGATAATACGAGTGATACTAGAGTACATAGACCAAAAATTGAAGAAATTTGATAACCCCTTCACAAGAGCCGTGTTGTGCTGCTGCAAATGTTTCTTCTGGTGCCTGGAAAACTTCCTCAAGTTTATCAACAAGAACGCTTACATCATGTGTGCGGTCCACGGTACTAACTTCTGTGCCAGTGCGCGGGATGCTTTCTCCTTACTTATGAGAAATATCGTTAGAGTTGTTGTATTGGACAAGGTAATATTCTATTGCTTTTTACGTTTTTATTTGGTCCTTCATTTAAAAACTAACTAATCATAATTGAACACACATACTATTTAATCTAATGAACTGGTAATAATTTCATACTTTTCTATTGTTTTACGTTACGATTACCCGAATTCGTATTGCTTGTAGTGTAGACGAGTAGGCTAGATCAATCAATAATATTATAAACATATCATACGATTTTTTTTATCTTTCAGGTTGCAGATTTTATCTTCTTCTTGTCTAAGCTACTGCTGTCCATCGGAGTAGGCTTTGCAATTTACTACTTCTTAGATGGAGAAGTAGTTTCGAAAATTACTGGGGGCAAGCAGTCACTGTACCTCCACAACAACTACATTCCAGCCGTTTTTCTCGGAATCATCACGTATATCATCAGCTCTATATTCTTCCAAGTCTACAGTATGGCTGTAGACACGCTATTCCTTTGTTTCCGTAAGTTTTTAAAAGTTTTATAATATCTCACACTTCACTTTTAAATTTTATGGCTCCATCATTCAGCCAAATTATGATTTTACCAATGTCAAGATTGAGAATGATAGCAATATTATTCCTTCCAGACCATTTCCAGACACTAGGCTGGTTTTATGTAACAGGTTTGAAGGAAGGAGCTGATTTGAGCTTATAATTACCATAAATAATAATAAATAATTTTGAGCTTCTATTAGGTTTTATTAACACGAGATTAATTGAAAATTTTGAATTGGTATTTATTAAAAATATTTTTTGTTTTAATTTCAGTTGAAGATTGTGAACGCAACGATGGATCACCAGAAAAACCATATTTTATGTCCAAAAATCTTATGAAAATTTTAGGAAAGAGAAATAAGAAGTATGAGGATTAAGTGCCAAATATTATTTAACATTCACAATGGTTGTGTTAAATAAACATGTAGTTGATTGAATGATTGTGATTGGCGATGTGTGAATAAAAAGTATTTGAAGATGCTAACAATGTTGAACGAGCTCAACTTGTCCTATATCACAGATATCAAATGTATGTACAGTATCATCAAGGTTAGATGTTAGAAATTGTACACTTTATTATTAGTTATATTATACTAAAACTTTAAAAGAACTTGAAAAACACATCTCAAAGATATTCTTGATTTTCACATGTGTAAGAAACGTCTCCTATTTTTTACATCTACTTATATTTTTTTATATAAAACATTTTATGAATACAGTATTTTATATGTAATTTAGAAATATAGAAACAAATTGCCAAATATTAGAAATACTTATGTGATTTTTAAGCAGGATTAGATATTATCTTATTATGATTCGTTAATAATTAAGATTTTATAATAATGTTTTTTTTTATTTTAACAATTACCTACTTAATGAGAATGCAAACCAAGATAAATAAAAATATATCAATAATACTTTTGATACAAAACTTTCACCATTTTGATTGTGATAATTCTACTATAGTTATTATTGAATAACAACTTTTCTTATGATATTAAGGTTTTTTATTTCTTCCTATTTGCCTTTATGATTTATATTACCTTGTGGAGGAGGTCAATAGCTACTTTTGTATAAATTATAAGATTAATAGAAAATAAACTCACATTACTCTTCCATGATATTATTTATTCTATGCTGTGTTAAGAAGGCGACATCCAACATTGCCTCAGGGTCCAAGAGGTCTTTGACCGCATCATACTTGAGGCTCTCCTCGTAAGCAAACATAATACTTGTGTCGTCAAGCATCATTTTGGATGCCACTAATGCAGCAATACAATTCTTTACTCTGGCCAAGGCCTCTCTATCTGATCTGCTGACAGGCTGAAAATAATATAGCCATACATTATTATTAAATTATAAACAGCTGCAATTCAGAACTCCAATACTATGGGAATTTCATGTTAACTTTGTATGAATCTGGCTTTCTCATACAAAAATAATTTAACATAACCAAATGGCATTTCAATCATTGGAGCAGGTTCGAAAACCCTTTTACTTTATAATATTAAAATAAACCATTTTTATCACTACTTATTTAGGCCTGAAAGAATCAGTTTCATATGATAGTAGTTTATCATCAATCACTATTTTTATTTACAGTATTTATTTACCTGTATTTCACAACTGTCAACATCTTCCTTATGTTCCTCCATCATGGCCTCTTCTTTCTGAGGGCTGATCCACACATATCCATTATTTCCAATGATAACTGATACTCCGCATGGCAAATTATGGAAATGATTCTTCCTCCTTTTTATCAGTGATGGAAATACTTTTACCAGAGTGCCTTGTGCAAGCTGAAATGTTTACAACAAAATTGCTTGCAAAATAACACCAAAAAATGGCCATATTGACGATCACGAATATGATTTATTTTCCACTTTCAAAATAATAAGTTGTGTCTAAAGTTAATTTAAATATTTAAGAAATGGGAAATGGATCATATTCTGATTCGTTAAAGTGGCCATTTTAGACCCCCAGGAATAGACTTAATAAATAATACTGCTCAACCTTTCCATATTTTAAACTTCTAGTATGTAAAGAGAGGGATCCATCAGAGAACACACTCTGGACCTCAGCACTGATAAGATCTCCCTCCTGCAGATGTTTCCTCATCATCTGCTCATCTTCAGCAGACCTTCGGCGCTGTTACAAATTTCAGAAAAAATATTTATAAATAAAGCTTCTGTTACATAAAAACTACTCACATGCAATGGTAATTTTTATAGAATAAAAATGTTACTCTACAATAACTGCATAAATGCACAGTAAATAACAGAAGACGATTAAATAATAAATTGGGCCCGAAGAGTTTGATATGTTAAGAAGTTAAACCAGTCATAATGACTTACCAATTCTCCTCCAGGAAGATTAACTGATGATAATTGAAGAATTGAATCAAGACGAGAATTAGTCTCAACCTTCCATCGCCTCTGTTGTACTTCTAGTACTCTACCAACCACAACGTCACCGATTTCCCCTACATACCGACTTTTGAGTGGTCTTATGCATATGAGTTTGTTTACTTTCTGCATGACGCCAGCCACAGAAGATTTGAGACTATCATTGTCAGCGTAAGTTCCATGGCCGCTGAAACCAGAATGATAATCTACACTAGTAACATGTAACAAATTTAACATAGTCCATTAAAATAAAAATTAATTAGTACAAACCGCATAAAATCTTGCATGCCAGTTATAACCTCACCAGGAGTGTAAAAACGAGGTAACTCATTAGAAGAAGCCACACAATGGTTTACTCGTTCAGATGCTAGTTTAATAGAAACGCGACCGGACATTTTTTACGATTATTAAACAGTATTTTTGAAATAAGTAATGAAATATTGAATAACACTGACTGTATTTGTTTGTTTTTTTTTTGTAGAACGATTTTGCGGTTTCGCCTCGAATGTCAGAATGAATGTCAGAATGATGTCACATGTCAAATGAAAAAAAAAAAATTCTTTTTTAAATTCTTTCTACCCACGGAAATATGAATAAGAGTGGAAGTGTTACTTGATAAAATTAGTAAGTGAACCGTGGTCGCCAAACTCACACATTTAAGTTATAAATCATACACTACACTACAGATGAACAATGAGCTTTATTGGTCATTTTTATTTTATCAAAGTGTATTAAGTCAATGCGACTATATCGGACAAACAAGTACCTTAAGTCTTCGACATATGGCTTAATTTGTACTGTACAAGAACGTACATAAGACGTTTTAAAGTCCAACGTCGACTGAAGAAAAAATTCCGCCACTCGACAATAGATGGCGTTTCAAAACTTTTTGAGCAACTATGACCCATAAATCAAAGAGAATAGGGTTTAAATTAGCGTCAAATGAAAGTATTCCTAGTGCTACTCGATTAGTGCAGTAGCGGATTGATTATTGCAACACAATATCGATATCGATAGATCAAATTTTCATACAAACTCAGAATAATAAAATAGATTTTCTTTCTTCTATATTGTTTCGCGGATTTATAGTGTTATTATTTTAATCAAAAATTAACGTAATATTTTGTTATAAAAAAAAAGTGTGTCGAAATCAAGAAATTATTTTCCTCGAAATGCTCGGAACATATAGTACTAAATTAGTTGTCATCCAAACAACTCTGCCAGTTGCATCTATCCATTTTTCTTTAAAATCAGGATCTTTGGGAAGCCTTAAAATTAATATTTCATACAATGTAAACAAAATATATCGATAAAATCCAAAACATTACCTTACTAGGTACATCACTAATCGAGTAGCATAGACGTTTCGGGAAGAACAGAGGAGCACGCGTTAATGACAAAATCGACCTTATATAAATGACATTAAGGTAACTTTTTAACAAATAATATTTTAAAGTTTTTATTATCATTATTGAACTTTTATTTTAAAGAAAACAAACGAAATATTACTCACCTGTGGTACGAAACACCTCCATTTTTAAGATTAATTTTGCTACTGTTATTTTTGCACTCTAAAATAGAACAAAATGGCATTTTGACGAGGGAATTTCGACGAGAATTCAATGTCACGAACAAACTACTCAGCGCGAAGTCAGAACACAACTAGAATGACGAGCCGTGTTTGTTAGCAATGCATTGCTTACTTGTGGCGACCGCGCCACGCCTACTTAACACTTCCACTCTTATTCATATTTCCGTGTTTCTACCTATTCCTTCCCTTCCTTTCCTCCTATTCAATCATTCAATAGCCGAAAAGGCCTTTCTTTCACCATCCTACAGGTGATTTCAGGTGAATAGCTTTTTGTATAGAAAAAAAAATGGAACAGTACCTTTTCTTTCTTTGCGTAGTATGACTTTGACATTATGCTATTGTGAAAACTGCTATCAAAGTCAATCAACGTCACAAAGGAAAAATAGTTAACCGATCTGATATCGAAAAAAATGTTGTTTTTCTTCTAATACATATGTAATTTGTGTAATTAATTAATTCTCGTTTTTATTATAATTATAAATAAAGTAAAAATGTCAGGTGCCAATGTTGCACCTATCACTGCGACCGACAGCTTATCCCAAGCTCTAAAGGCCAATATCATTCCTAATCAAGAATATTTACTTCAGGTACATACATAAATAATCTTCTTCACAGCTGGGATTGCGCTCACTGTGAAGATAACTGAGAAAGAAGAAGGAATTCATTATAGTTTACTCTTGGACACGGCCCGCATTTTAGGGAGATTCCTTTAGCTGGAGTCCTGACCACCGGTAGCTTGGGTTTTTGCCCTGCTACCGATGGGTTCCCTTTGTTTTATATTTTTAAATGTCTTTTATTCTTTTGTAATATTTTAAAATTTTAAAAAGGAGTTGCCAAATAAATACATGAATAATAAGAATACTGATAAAAAATTTCTACATAAAATAACTAACAAAACATTCTATAATTCTAGGGCTCTGTTTTGGACTCTGCTGTTGAGGTGTTACTGCATCGACTCCGTGGCCTTTGTGATAATGTTGATGCCGGTCCAGAGACTTTTAACGATCAAGAAGTTTGTTTTAGTTTACGTGATCCAAACCAACAGGTACAGAAAACAATATTATCCTATTTTAGGCTTCCAATTTATCATTTTTTATTATTGAATGAATTTGGAAAATTAATACTTAATTTTTGTAAAATAATAAGTAGTGAGTGACCCATTTCTGCTTTTTAGGGTTCCGTACCTCAAAAGGCAAAAACGGAACCCTTATAAGATCACTTTGTTGTCCATCTGTCCGTCAAACTTTTTTATCTCTTAAAGGTATCTAATTGAAATTAATATCGAATATTCAGATCCACTGTCTCTTTCAGCAAAAAAAATAATCAAAATTATATGTCAATGCGATCAGGAGATATTGCCATAGAGTAGTTAAAAGGGTATTTAAGTAATCTGTGACATTGCCGAAAACGTTGCAAATTATCACATATTTTGCGATTTTGTACAGCAATCAAAATCTAAGGAGGTAATTCCCGTTGACATAAAATTATGAAATTTGGCAAAAAGCAAGGTCTAACAGTGCTTGTACAGGAATAAATCTAAAAGTTGTAAATATGTTGTTGGAAGTTTAAAAAAAAGTGGTACAAACTTATTTTTGCGCTCGATGAAGTATAAACTCTAGGGATTGAACTGTGTAGTTAAGTTTGTTTTTGGAACAAGTTAGTGTTTTAGTTAGAGTTATAATGTGAGATGCTTTGAGTGTACCGAACCCTCGGTGCGCGAGTTTGACTCACACTTAGCCAGTTTTTTTCTAGTATGTATGATATAGTTTCAGATTTGTACTGTCTGCAGAACCTTGGTTTTCATTCAGTAAAAAGGGTTTTGCATTTTTTTTTTTTGAGGTAAAAGATACCTCGTTCTGGTTGCATTGCACTGATAGAACAGTGAAACAATTTCATTCTTCACATGAAAAGTGTTTCATCAATCAGAGGAGGAAGATCTTCTCACCTGTCTTTCTGGATGATAACAAAATTATCTGTATTTGTATTCAGGCTGCTCCATTGATGCTTCGTGTTCGTAAAGCCCTGGATGCACGCGATATGCCGTACCAACTACGGTACATAGGCCAACCAGACCTAGGAGACAAGAATCGGCCCACCGTAGTTAGATCCAGCCTTGACATAGCCTGCAGTGGCATGTTACTAGATTTTCTCAGTGAATTGGGATGTAGAATAGAATTTGAATATAGTGTAAAAGGTAAATTAAAATCTCCTTTCTTTTATCTGTTCAATATGTATAGGTGACTATTATAGGGGTTTTCTCATTATTTGTTTTATTTCGTCAATTTTTCTCACAAGTATAAAAGGATGAAAAAACCTCTTACTTAAAGTAGTATTACAGTTGCTGAAATCTGGTTCTGGTGGAATTCATATCTTTAAATATTTTTGACCCTGTAAGTCTTTTGTCTTCTGCTAAAGAAAAAATATACCATTTCAATTTTTGATCAAACTTATTACTCAAAAAATATTTTTATTTATTATTTCAGGATACATGTTCAGAAAAGGACGAATGAAAATCACAGTTGCTAAAGTGTTCAAAATATCTCAGAGCTCTATGACACCAGAGCCGATTTCTCAGAGTTACTTAGTAGAGTTATCCGTAAGTATTCTTACATTTTCATTGTAATATGTAGAAGTCTTTTATTCAACTATTTTTGACATCTTATTCTGGTAAAAGGGCTTATCAGTAAAAGGTATATGGAATATAAATTTTAAAGAAATATTCAGTGGAATTTAATTTCATATTAACCACTACACACAAATATGGACCACTGTCCATATGTGTAGAACAGAAACATGACTGCATTGCTTGTGTGGTCAAGAATCAAATGGGAAACAATCTTGATACTTTTTGATGGTGATAATAGCAAATAAAAATATACCTACTTCAGGTATTAGCTCCGCAAGGTCAGGACGCGATCGCCGAAGACATGCGCGCGTTCGCGGACCAGCTGCGGCCGCTCGTGCAGCTCGACAAGATCGACTACAAGCGGCTCGGCCACATGGCAGTCACATAGCCAATGTTCCTCACTTAGGCTGCCTTTACACAAGCACCGTTTTGCATTGACACTTTCGTGTAACGACAGCCTTAAGCCTCATTTACATTTATTTAGCACTAGCCGCGCCCAGGGGCTTCGCTCCCGTGGGAGTTTCAGAATAAAAATGTACCCTATGTGCTATTCCCGGTATTTGTCTACCCGTATACCAAATTTTATCGAAATCCGTCCAGTAGATTTTGCGTGATCGAGTAACAAACATCCTCACAGATTCACAAGTCAAAAACTCACATCCAAACTTTTGCATTTATAATATAAGTAGGATTTCATCAAAATCCGTCCAGTAGATTTTACGGGATTGAGTAACAAACATCCTCATAAATTCACAAAGTCACAAAATCACATCCAAACTTTCGCATTTATAATATTAGTAGGATTATCGCTCAACATATTCATTTTTTCTCGCTAAGTCAGACTTACATGAATGAAGCATGATGTGCTATTGTCCTATTTTACTTATGTCAATCGAAGTGACTGAGTAAGCATATGGTGAGCAACCATGTTGTAAATGTAAATGAGGCTTAAGGCTGTCTTTACACAAGCCCCGTTTTATATTGAGATTTTTGTGTAAAGACAGCCTTAGTTGCTGCAATGGCAGCACAGAGATCGAAATATTCTACCAGATACGAGTCGAAGTAATTGTTTTTAAAAGTGAGTATTACGCAATATCTAGATATTGTACTTAATAAGGATAGTAGTTATAATTTATATAGAAAGTAGTAGCTAATAGTTTAGATAGTAGATATTCCTTAGTTTCTTTTTAATGAATAAATGGTGTGCATGCTACAAATAAACATGTTGGAAAAACTAACGCCAATACGTTATGTAAAATATGGAAGTTTTCGACAATATATACGGAAATGATATTTGTGAATATTTTAATAAATATAACTACTTGTGTAAGTATAAAAAAAATATGTCTTTTGTATTCATAATAGTTAAAATCCTTTTTATCACATAAATTGTTGATATTATTATTCTTGATATAAATTATAAATGTAATACCGTCTTCAATCAAAATAGCATAATTAAAATTTAACCAACTTTTAGGTAAGTAGCAGGTACCTATAATATATCCTCCCACTACTCTACATAATGTTTGTATTTTTCTTTAAGAGCACAATAATTATATGCTTCTAACATTCTCAAACGAGTTATTTATTGGATTCTTATAAATACAGGCACAGTATGACCTCTTTATCACTTACGGGGTAGCCAGAACCAATGGCCATGAGTAGGACTCGGAGGCCACGCTTAGCTGAACAGGTGTGTTCTATGATTTTTGATGATAAGCCGAGAGTGCCGGGACCGGGGTGCCGTAGGAACCTCTGCCCCGGTCCGTGTCAAAAATCAATCTTAAGTAATTTCTACTAATGTACATGCAGACAAAATTAAATTGTATCCCATTAATCACACGGAAGAAGGGTTCCATTTAATAAAATCAAAAAACAGAAACTAATCAATATATTTTAAAGTTTCCAACTACACAGTTCACACTTTAAACTTATGAACTAGCTATTCCATTTTACGCTTAGATAATGGGAATCACGGGTCAAATCAAGATTTTATTGAAAACAATAATTTGTACAATCTTCCTCTCATCAATATTTTTCCTTAGGAAATTACTTGAAAATGATCTCCTGGTTTATCAGCGAAATCAGGATTCTTTTTAGAGTCCTTAATACTGTAGCGGTCGTCGCCGTAGTCTTCGTCTTCGCGTTTGAGTCCATGCACATAAGCAAAGTTGCCAAAATATAAACAGCGATCGTAATTCAGTGGCACGAACTCTGAAAAATTACGTTATTAATGGTTATTAAAAACTTTTTCGTAAACATATCCTTAGTTATGGAACAAATATCACTGGATACCATAATTTTTTTCTACGTGTCCATACACCACCATTTTCCTGTTCGAGGGGGGGGACACTTGACTCTGACCAAAAGCAAAGTCAAATAAATTCAAAATCAAAGTTAAATATTTCGCAAACGGATCCCCATATCATAAAATTATCTTCTCAAACTCATAATATTTTTAAAAGACCTATGAAATGATACCATGAAAAAAATCATCAGTAGAAAGATACCCTTTAAAAAAAATCGTGATTTTATTCTGCAGTTCGCTCCGCGCAATAAATATTTATATCTATACCAAATTTCTAGTACTGAAAGTCTACTTTAGCCTCGGACAGACAGACGGACGTGACGAAACTATAAGGATAAATACTATATATACTTACTATTGTTTACTTCGGAACCCTAAAAATGCCAACGATTGGATGGAAGTGGCCAAATATTGATCGAAAAAATCTACTTTTTCCATTTCGACTCGAGATGATGAAATAGAATAGAATAATTTTATTTGATGATGATAAAATAGTACATTATATAAATAAATAAATAATAAATTATGAAACAAGTGTGCAAAATTAGTCGTAATAAAGCCGAGTGTGCGTAATGACCAAATGCACACGTGTACCATACGACGTGTGCAGAACAACTGCGGTCTGCTACCAGAAAATGTGGCAGAGAGAATCCGGACAAACGAAGCGGCGGGAAGAATTCTGTACCGGAACTTCACCGGGAAAAAACCACCGGTAAAAATAAGTACCGGGAAAAAATCTCCACGCGGCACCACGTTTGCCCGATTAAAACCTAACTAACTTAACGCAGTCTGCTACCACCGTAGCTTATGAAGGGAGCTACAGGGCCCTATATAATAACCTAACCTATAAATTAATTACAATTGAAAACCACTTACCAAACTAAATCTTCTTTCTCTTCGGATCCAAACTTGAGTGTCTTCGGGAAGGGGGAATTCCTAATCACCCTACCTAACCCATGAGATCTCAATTCCCCAGAACAAATAAATAGATTTCTTCCCGAAATCGGCTCGGCAACAGATAGATGTGAGCGAGCAGCCACGCGTCACATCCCACAGGAGAAAGTCACAATGACGGGTACACAAACACAAAGTTCAATAGTTATTTAACAAACAGGAAATTCACAAATACAACTCAAGCTAATTAGCAATCAAAGAACGCGGGACCTCTCGCGTATTAAAAATCAAACCGATATCGCATGGGACAATGGCGACCGTCCACGACCCATTTGCGCGAGCAATGTGAGAACCCCAAAACGCCTGGCGGCGATAACAGGAAACGCCTGCGTTTAGTTTTACCCAATATATTACAAACATCCCCCGTCCCGGTCTGAGAAGCAGACCGCTAGCTTACTCTACGGGAAGGCGGGCGAGAGAGGTCACACCTCTCCTTAAAATCGAACCGTCGACCAACACCTCAGCCACACGCGGAGTGCCATCTCCGCCAAGAATCAAACGTAATATGCGAGCTCGTCGCCAAAGCAATGAGGGCAAATTTGCCTCTTTTAACAATACTAAATCACCCTCCCTGGGAGGCTCAGTCCTGTCTGTCCACTTCACTCTTTGCTGCAGCAAATGCAAATATTCAAGCGACCAGCGACGCCAAAAGTCCTGGCTCATTTGCTGCAACATTTGAAAACGCGACAACCGATATACGCGTTCGTCCTTCCACGGGTATTCGGGCAGGGCATTCAAAGGCCCTCCCACCAAAAAATGACCAGGGGTGAGAGCTTCCAAGTCATTTGGATCTGGAGATAGCGGACAGAGAGGACGAGAGTTGAGGACCGCCTCAACTTTACAAAACACTGTGGCCAGCTCTTCAAAAGTTAGAGCCGTTTCTCCGATAATGCGGCGGAGGTGGGTCTTTGCGGATTTCACAGCCGCTTCAAAAATCCCTCCCCAATGGGGGCAACTTGGGGGACTAAACTTCCAGGTTATTCCCCTTTGGGCAGCAATTTGACTTAAACTAGTACAATTTTTATCAATAAACACAGAAACATCCTTAAGATAATTTACAGTTCCTTTATAGTTTGTGCCATTGTCAGACCTAATAAGGGAAGGTAGACCTCGACGCGAAACAAAGCGATCCAACGCGGCGACGAAGGCCTCCGTAGTCAGAGCCGATACCACCTCCAAATGGACAGCCTTGGTGGCCAAACAAACAAATACACACAAATAGCCCTTCACAATACGGGCATTACGAAAGGGAGAAGCCTTGATCGAAAAGGGACCGGCAAAATCGGTTCCAACGCCGTCAAACGGTCTCGAAGGTCGGATTCGATCAGCGGGCAAATCACCCATCTGTGGTTGCATCGTGGATGCCTTCAACCTATAACATGCAATACATCGAAACAGGACACTACGGATTGCTCTTCGGGCAGACAAAATCCAAAACTCGCGTTGCAAAATAGCCAACAAAGCATTGCACCCAGCATGGGCGTTACGAATGTGTCGATCAGACACCAAAAGCTGCACCAAGGGTCCGCCCTTGGGCAACAACAGAGGATGGCGAGTCTCATATGGAAGATCCGCCTTCCGGAGCCTGCCTCCAACCCGAAGAAGCCCATCCGAGTCGATGTACGGGTTCAAACGAGCGACCTTGCTCTTCCCTAACAAAAGCGAGACATTGACCCGGCCATCGGCGTCAACTGTCCGCATATAGACTGACGCGGCGTAGCCTCGCTCCGACGCGTCACAAAAGCCATGCAGGCTGACTCGACATTTCCCGGGGGGCAATATTCGACGAGGCAAGGCAATCCGATTGACTTCCTTAATCGATGAAAACAACTCGAGCCAATCATCCAATGGAGGACCAAACAGCGGCTCGTCCCACGAGACGCCCAAAGTCCAAAGTCTCTGAAGAAGACACTTCGCAGAGAATATTACTGGACTGATCCAACCGCTTGGATCAAACATACGAGCTATTACGGACAACACCGTTCTCTTAGTCCAGACTTTTGGTATTTCCAAGTCCACTTGGAATGTAAAAATATCGGTTAGCGGCTGGTACTGCATGCCCAGCACCGCTATCCTGTTGGGATCATCCACATCCTCAAACAGGTGAGGGTTCTGTTGGTGATCCTCCGGGATCCCTTCTAGAACTTTAGGCTCATTAGACAACCACTTACGTAGCTCGTAGCCACCTGTCTTCAATATTTCAATCAATTCATCCCGCAGTAGGAGGGCCTCCTCAATACTCTGGGCTCCGGTGCACACGTCATCTACATACAAGTCACGTGACAGCACGGAAGCCCCACGGGGAAAGCGGATCCGTTCCCGCTCTGCCAATTCAAGCAATGATCTGATGGCGATATAGGGACTAGATTTCAAACCATACGTGTTTGTGTTGAGTTCATACACCGTCACAGGATCCTCAGGGCGCTCACGCCAGAGTATCAACTGGAATCGCCTGTCCTCAGGATGTATGACTGTCTGGCGGAACATCATCCGGATGTCCGCACCAAAAACCACTTGATGTCTTCTAAAGTTCAAGATGATGTCAATTATGTCCCTATGCAATTTGGGACCTGAATGCAAACATAGATTCAACGAAACTCCGTTCGAAGTGGGTGCGGACCCATCAAAGACAGTCCGCAACTTGCCCGTTGAGGCCTTCACCACCGCGTGGTGGGGCAAAAAATAATGCTCAGTTGAGCTCCAATCAACTCGAGCCGGAGACATGTGACCCAAATCCTCGTACTCGCGCATAAATTCAATATATTTATCGCGAAGTACGTGGTCACGCTGCATGCGTCGCTCCATGGACAGCAGTCGTTTCTCCGCAAGCGCCCTACTTTGCCCTAGGCTAGGACGAGAGGCAACGAAGGGTAACCTAGTTACAAACCGACCGGAGGGCAACCTCTCCGTGGTCGATCGAAAAAGGGCTTCGCACTCAGCGTGTTCCGGATCCATCCTGGAACTCATAGGTGGCTCCTCCACCTCCCAAAACCTTTGCATGGTCTTGGCCAAGGACGCAGATGCGACAACCGGTGGCTCCTCCGCGGTGCCATTATCAAACACAGGGCCCATCAGGGCAAAACCAAAAATCGTAGACACTGCCATCAGTGAAGACGAACCCAGAGCCTTCTGTGTACCCAACAAAATCCAACCCAATACGTCCGAGCCCAGGAGCAAGTCCACTGGGCCGGGATGAAAGACAAAGGGGTCGGCCAAATCCAGACCCGAAACCAAAGACAACACACCCGGCGGTATGTCTGTCGAGGGGTGCCAACCCGCAATGGTATCCATTACCATAGCCGAAGTCGTGATCCTCATTGTGGAGGACTTCAGCGAAGAAAAGGTGACAAGTGTCTGGCCCGTCAGACACTTCACTTGTATGCCACCAACTCCAAGAAGTGGCACAGGCGAGTCTTCCACGACTAAACCTAACTGGCGTGCCACTCGAGTGGTAACCAAACTGCTTTGAGCCCCTGAGTCCAACAGAGCTCTCAAATTAATGGCTTCCCCCCACGACCCCATACGCGGACCACCGCGGTAGGGAGCAGAACCGTCCGCGGCTCTGTCCCAGCAAGGGAGCAAGCTAGTTACGGGCTCCCCACTCTCTCCAAACCAGGGGGCGCCACTGACCCGGATAATATGTCGGGCGAGTGCACATCCCCATCTGAGGGGGCATAACCCGCGGCCCGGCCATACCTATGGTACGGCGGGTGGTACTCCAGCCGTGGGTACTCGTGCAGCGGCGGAGAAAACCGCTGCGGCTGCATGTGGTGGGTAGTGGTAACCCGCGTGGAGGGGGTGTCCCCACTCTCCCGTCCGATCTAGGGCCCCCGCCCATGGGGGCCCTATCCGGGGCCTGGCCAGCTACATACTGGCCATGACCTTGGGGCGCGTGGTCCCGGTCCGCCAAGACCCGCGCAGGTACGCGACCCCCTCCCGAGGGGGTGCGACGAGCGAAGCCGCGTCCTCCGTCCGATGGTGGAGGGCTTCGCGCAGGAGCGCCCCCGCCCATAGGGGACCCCTGCCTCAACAACCGGGGGCCATCCCCGTTCCGGTTCATGCAGAGCATCACGTGGTGCAGCCCACGGCATGCACTGCATGGTATGGCTCTGGGACAGTCACGTGCATAGTGACTGCCCAAACAGTAAAAGCAAAGTTCATGCCGCCTTGCCATGCGGCGCCGATCTTGTACTGGCAGTCTCTGCCAGTCCCTGCATTGCAGCAGGCTGTGGCCCATCCGGCCACATTGCAGGCAGTCCGCGTCCCCCGCGACTGCTGCCGTGTGTGCAACCCGCACACCAGCTCCACGCGGTGGCGGTTGCCGTCCCTGTTGGGGCTTCCCTCGCCATGAGGGTTCCAAGGGCCTACGTTCAGGCGCTCTGGATGGCGCTGAGTCCGTCATGGTATTCTCAGCAGCCCGTGCCTCAAACTCCAAAAACTTCACCAAGTCAGTGAATGTTGGTAGGGTGGTGCTATCCCGTTCCGCATTCTCGCGCTCAAATCGCGAGCGGATGTCATTGGGTAATTTGCCCAATACAATGTGCACCAGCAAAAAGGACCATTGGTCCACCGGCAGCCCCAGTGTGCGGAGCGCGTTACAGGCCACTGTAACGGGCGTGAGCAACTGCAGGCGCAACTGTGCCCTGTTGGCCACCTTGGGCAGGGCCATCAACTGTGCGGCGTGCGCATCCGCTAACAAACGTAAATTTTGGTAGCGGGAGTTCAATAACTCCCAAGCCGTGTCGTACTGGTCGTCCTCCACCCGGAGGTGCTGGATGAGCGACCGCGCTTCACCCTCAAGAGTGGAGAGGAGGTAGGCCATCTTCTGGGCCTTCGACAAATCCTGTCGTGCTACGACCAGGGACTCAAACATATTTTTATATGCCACCCACTCCTCCATCCTACCCCCAAAGTGGGACAGCTGAAGGGTGGGGAGCCGACCAGTAACCGCTGGTCCTTCCTGTCTAACAGGTGTGCGAGGGGCTGGTCCGCCAGCCTGTCTCGCCCTTATTGCGGCCGCCGCCTCCACGATGTCATCGTGCAGACTCAGGATCTGGTCCAGGTCCGCCACGTGACCTGCGTAGACCTCCGGGGTAAGGTCGGCTTCGGTAAGCGCCGCCATGGCCGCTTCCGCGTTGTTCAATCGTGAGCGGAGCTGATCCGCTCTTTCCAGTATAGCGGCCTCCCTGTCCTTCCGGGACAGGAGGCCTCCGGCCGTCACAAACCATCTCAATTCGTTGGCGAGTGTCGCCCTAGCATTGGAGGCCTTCGCCATCGTGTCAAGTCACAAACAAACAAACAAATAAGAAAAGATAAAAAAGGTAAATAAAGAACAAGATCAAGCAACAACACGAAAAACCGCGGTAGGTATGAGAATGGCACAAACCCGGAACGCACGGTACAAACCGCAAACAAATACAAAAAGGTTACAAATATTCTTATACAAACAAACTAAGAAAAATCTAATAATTTTTACAAACAATTAATTATTTTTTACAAACGAACACGACGTTTTTTAACAAACTTGCGAGTAAAAAAAAATCAAGTGGTCCTAACATCTATTTATCGGAAAATTATTGCGGCCTTTTGTCATTCCTCCACTTTATAAAAAAATCGGAAAATTTATAATATACAAATAGTCTTGTTTTTATTCGCGCGCCGCGCGTTGGGTGCGCGCGGTTCGCGCTGCGGGCGAATGGTTATATTGGTGCTTGGCTGTATAAAATCATTATCATTCTTTTTTTAAAAACTGTTGTTATTTTCCCTATTTGATCTTATGTAATATGCGGCTAAATTAAAAATGCTTTGTGGAATTCATAACACGCATTAGTATATTACTATCTTTTGTATAGCGCATGACAGAAAAGTAAGGTAATCTTCATTACCAAACACCTCCGTAATATATTCGTAATGCCTTTTTAATATATGGCATTATGGGCCTAAATTTGATGTAATAAGACCCACTTTACGAGCATGTGTGTTGAAAAAAAATATTTAAATCTGAAGATTATACCTGTGCCTTCAATGCAGTTGTAGAGATCCATAATGCAGTGGTTGTCGAATATATACGTCCCGTTGGAGATGAGGTCGAAAGCGCAGATTTTCTGGAAATATGTCGGACACACGCCACATCTAGCAAAGAGGTTTCCTAGTTGAAATCATTTTCACAACAAAAATTACATAATATGGAGTTTTAGTTTGTCTGATGCATAAAAGTAGGAAGCGCGCGCTCCCTGCAGCTCTTCCTACTTCTTTGGTTTATTTAATATCTAAGTTGTGAGACAAATTATGGAAATTGTGTATACTCAGGGGCGGATTTAGGGTCATGGGATCCTACTATTTCTTATTTCTAAATGTAATTATACAAGTGACAAACTTTGAAATCATGTATAGCGTCTACTTTCATAACTAATTATAAAACAATGGCCTAATTATTGTATTTACGCACAGACCATAATTCTACCTTTTTTATATAGTTGACGATATGAGGTGATATTAGCCTTACTTCCGATCATTAGTGCATAGTTTATACTTCCGAATTTAAATTATATTATAACTAGCTTTCGCCCGCGTGCCTTTTCCCGGGATGAAAGGTACCCTATGTCCTTCTCCGTACTTCTAACTATGTGTATGCAAAATTTCAGGAAGATTGGTGCAGTAGATGAAGCGTGAAGAGGTAACAAACAAACAAACAAATAAACAAACCGACAAACAAACAAACTCACTTTCGCATTTATAATACTAGCTTTCGCCCGCGTGAATTTCCCACGAGAACATTGCTTTTTCCCGGGTTGAAAGGTACCCTATGTCCTTCTCCGTACTTCTAACTATGTGTATGCAAAATTTCAGGAAGATTGGTTCAGTACATGAAGCGTGAAGAGGTAACAAACAAACAAACAAACAAACTCACTAGTTAGGATTAGTTAGGATGGCAAAAATAACCACGCGCTGACATAAAGATCCATATACCTATTTGTTTAATAATATTTTTTATACTATCTGTGCCCCGGGGAACCGCTCCCATAAGAATTTCAGGATATCTATTCGTTATTATTTTTGAATTCTAAAATAGTTCCAGGGAGCTCGTTGAAAGTTTCAACAAACAAAAATATATCTTCGGCCTTATTATATTAGTGTAGATAGACGTATAACCTATGTCCGTCTGGCGCTGGATTCTTTTTGAAATGTAGGGCCAACATTGTGCTGCTGCAAAAACCTGCAAAAAAATGCGTATTTTTAAAATTGCTCTTACGTTTTTGACAAACTTACATAGGTAAAGGAACTACCGGAAGGTGACAAAACTACTTAATTAAATTCAAAGTCAACTTTATGATTACTTATCGACCGATTTTTCTAAATCTCTGCGAATTTACTTGGTTTAGTGTTTACCGGCCTCGTGAATGTATCATATACAAAAATCATACATGTAAAAGCCATTCGCTAAGTGTGGCCTTCGAGTCTCACGACTCTTGGCTCTGTGTACCCCGTAAGGGATAAAGACGTGCTGCTATGTATGTATACATGTTTTCGAAACGGATCGGTAGTTCCACAGTTTAAAGCGTTCAACAGACATACTCGTACAAACTTTTCTGCTTTATTATACTCGTATTAGTATAGATCGTGCACATTATTTATTAAAATTAAATTTTGGCATAGCTCTACGAATAGCTACTAAAGTCTACGCTTGTGCTCTACGAAGCTACGACGTAACGTGTGCCTACGACAATGCTACGTTACGAGCTACGACACTTATTTTTGGCACTGAAACAAATAGGGGACCGGACAACTTTTTTTTATGCTTCTTTGAAATATCTCACAATAATAGAATCATCCAAAGCATCATGTCCAAAGCGCGTCGCCTGGCCTTAACAAATCAGTAAAAACAACTACCAAACAAATTAAACATAAATGACAGTATTTTTCGGTAAACTTACAAAGAATAAGGAATAAGTTCCATGATATCAATTGACTAACATTCATGACACGTCCAGCAACTGCAGCGAATCAGTGACGTCTGACATCTTTATCATTTTAATTAAATGGTTGACTGCAATACCTAATAAAAAATTAATTTCTAATGAAAATATTTCTTACGTTTTGATTTTCATTTTTTATTGCATTTTCGGGCTTCTTCCACAGATAAACTTGACTAGGTTATTGAATCAATAATAAAAAAAGTACTGGACGTAAGTTTTCATCGTTCAAATTACCTAGTAAAGTGAAAAATATTCTGCTTTTGTTGCAATACATTTTTCAAAGTTTTTCGCCGTCGACGACGCCAAAATTTGAGTCTATCTCTCTCTCTTTGAGTTTTAGTGACATACCTATACCCTATTTTTATACATAGACTGCTGCAAGAGAGTACAATAATGTCACATTTTTTCGAGCTAGCTCATCTCTATTCTCCTAGTATTTTGTATCTGCGCTCTAATTATCTTAATGAGATGAACACCCCCTGACCTCAAGGTGCTGATAACCCTTGGCGGATCCTTTAATGATGTAACTCACTGATATTCGTGATTTACGTCATGGCTATATTCGTATGTTACCAACTGAAATACCGATACATTCGATATAGGTAGATTGGGTTACTTTTGATGTGACGTTGAAACGATATTACAATTTAGGCACTTTGTATTATATTGATAAGAAGCACCTGCTTCGTTCTTTTTCTACTGCGTCCTTTGTTTATAGAATTATCAATTCACTTCGTTCAAAGCTTTCCATTTTTGGTACCCATTTAAAGATAACACGAAGGTGTCAAGTACGTATCGGGTATCGGTGACATGAATTACGAGTGGTACAGTGATTCTTATATATAAGTGACCCTATTTGTTTGGTATGCGTAAAGGCGTAGATACTTAAAATTGTGAAGTGAGTAACTATGGGCAGAAGGCTTACGTTACGTGGATAGATTGCTTATTAACGTTACGTTCTACTCGACCAACCAACCGATAGTAGGTATCATCATTCTTATTTATTTAATGTACAGGAACAGTAAATAAATCACGATATATGTATTTTGTATCGTTGCTGGTCGTCAAATAAATAAAGTAGATAAGTATTTTGATTGTTTTCGGCGTAATTTAGCATCAATTTTTTTTAACAACTTTCTATAAATTTAATCAACTCAAACACTAAAGTATACTAGATTATGCTATTCATTTGGAATGCGGTTTAGAGACTATTAGTCTGTTGGTTTACTTGGTTTGGTGTGGCTAAACAGTAAATAATACGTATAATAGTCACGAAACATTGAGAATACAAAAGTAAATTATACTTTCGTCCGCGGCCTAACAGTTCAAGATTTAGTTAATAAATTAAAATTTAAAAATTGATTTTTATTATCATTTAAGTTAAGTTACGTAATTCTTTTTGAGTAGCTGCATTCAACAATTTTTGTGTTGTTGATAATAATATACCTAGTGTGGCGCCTCCTATCGAGCCACAACATCATCATTAGTTCGCATTATCAAGATAGATGGCGCACGGAATGACTCGGTTTTATTATGTTTATACACTAGTAAGCGACGCGTCGTCGTCGGTTACTCGATAAAATACCTAGCGGAACAAACACCTATTTTAGGGTTCCGTACCTCAAAAGGTAAAAACGGAAACCTTATAAAATCGCTTTGTTGTCCGTCTGGCTGCCAAACTTTTCTTTCTCAGGAACGCTTAAAGGTGTCAAGTTGAAAATAATCAAAATTATACTTCAACGCGATCAAGAGATATTAACGTAAATGTTGCGAATTTTCGCATATTTTCCGATTTCAGGCAGCAATCAAACCTATGTGGTACTTCCCGTTCACCTAAAATTCTGAAATTTGGCAAAAAGCAAGGTCTAAGGGTCTTGTTGGAAGTCTAAAAGAAAGTGTTACAAACTTATTTTTGCGCTGGATTCAGCATCAGGGATCGACCTGCAAAGTTAAGTTTGTTTTTGAAACTAGTTGGTCTTTTAGTAAGGGCTATAATGTGAGATGCTTTGCGTGTACGTACAGAATCCACGGTGCGCGAGTTTGACTTGCACTTGGCCGGTTTTTTTTTAATAAGGATAATATGAGGATTCTTATTTATTTTTATTTATTTATTAATTTTTGTACACAACAAACACATACAAAGGAAACATAAAACATAGGAAAACTAAGTACAAAGGTTCTACTTATTTCTATAGAAATTTCTTCCAGTAGACCCGCGAAAGAAAAAAGGGAAAAAAGAGGCATTGGCGTGTACTAAAAAGAAAAGAAAATAGCTAATAGAGATAAATAACAGATAAAAACAACACATATAATATAAGAAGAAAAATATACTACATATAATACATATAGACAGTATTATACATACAATGTATAACAAAAATATATATGAATATAAATAAATAAATTATACAAAATATATACTAGGATGAGAGAGATAGGTAGTGTTTCTTCACTCTTTTCTTAAAGATAGAAATAGTTTCAGAGTCACGTATATCAACAGGGAGGAGATTCCATAACCTGACTGCTTCAACAGAAAAGGAATGGGAGTATGAAGATGTGTTATGTAGGGGGAAATCTAGGAGGAGTTTAAGATGAGGTCTGCACGGCGCACCAGAAGGACGAAAGTAGGAAAAACGATCACGCAGGTAGAAGGGATAATTAGGATTGTTTAGGACATTGAAAAGGAGAAAGAGTAATCTAGTTTTCCTGCGAGAGCGGATAGGAAGCCAGTTGAGTTGCTTGCGGAACTTCGACACGTGGTCGTATTTTCGCAAACCATAGATAAAACGAATGCACAAGTTTTGCAGATGTTCTAGCCTATTAAGTAGCTCTTCGGCAGCATCGAGAAAGCAGACATCAGCATAATCAAGCAATGGCAGTATGAGAGACTGACATAAGGAGATTTTAGTTTGGACCGGTAAGAAATACTGCAGACACCTGAGCGAGTGGAGTGAATAATAAATCTTGCGACTAATTTCAGATATATGGGCAGACCAATTTAGAAAAGAATCCAACGTAACACCTAAGTCTTTTGCTGTGTCCGTGTACTTAATAGGAGAACCGTCAAGGTATAAAGGAGATAAGTTATAGACATTAACGGATCTACGCATATAGTGGCTGCCAATAATCATAGCCTGCGATTTCTTAGGATTAATTTTAAGGCCAAACGACATGGCCCACTCGCTCACGTGAGCAAGGTCGTTATTCATTGCATCAATAGCTTAATCAATGCCAGAAACAGGAAAATGTCGACAGAGCTGTAGATCATCTGCATAGAGGTGAAAGCTACAGGAAAGAACACAAGTAACAGAGTTGAAAAGACGAAAAATAGAAGGGGAGAAAGAACGCCACCCTGAGGCACTCCAGAGCTTAAATCACACCAGTCTGATCGTGCCTCACTGAGTAGGATACGTTGCGAACGACCACGGAGATAAGAATCAAACCAACTTAAAGCGGGAGGAGAAACATTGATGGATTGAAGGATTCCGAGAAGTATATCAAAATCAACAGATGTAAAAGCGCTACTGAAGTCCAGCAGAACGAGCAAAGTAAGAGATTTATTTTCTATGGCCCACCGGATATCATCAGTAACATTCACCAATGCAGTCACAGTACTGTGCCCTGGTCGGAAGCCAGATCTTACTAATATTATAAATGCGAAAGTGAGTTTGTTTATTTTGTTACCTCTTCACGCTTTATCTACTGAACCAATCTTTCTGCAATTTTTCATACACATAGTTAAAAGTACTGAGAAGGAAATAGGCTTTTTTAACTTTTCGTCCCGGAAAAAAGCACTGTTCCCTTGGGAAATCACGCGGGCGAGGCCGCGGGTAAAAGTATCTAATACAATGAAGCCTTTATCTCTGTAATATCGTCACTTTAGTTGGATAGTGTCCGATCGACAACGACGTACCAGACTCGGCGGCGCGGGCGCTCGGCGCTCGAGCCTGCGGTTCACCTTGACGTCCGCCACGTTCTCCGAGCTAGGCCCTTTATCCCTGCACTCTGCGAGTACCAACCGATTGATCATTCAAGAATGCAACGCCTAAGTAGAATAGGAATGTTGGTTACGTAATAAACTAAGTATTTAATAAAGTTACTTCGTCGAAAATGCCTATAAAATTACTACCTACCTATTTGATTTGTAAACATTCAAAGATCTTAAAATTGTTTGCTTGCTAACTTTCCAGCAACACAGACTTCCGCGCGCAGTCCGTGTTGATACATGTTACTAGTACTAGGTACCAAAAATATTTATGAAAGAAAATGTCTGTTGATATTTCTATCGCTCTCGATACCAATTCAAACCTGCAGCTGCATTATATGTATGCAGTATTTACTAATTATGCGAATAAATAGTGTAGGTATTCGAACGATATCTGTTCTAATTCCCCGTCACGGCACAAGCATGCAGCAATCACGGTGATTAATTGGCGGGCGTCAGTCAAGTGTGTGACAATGCGGTGGTAACCTGACGCCCGACCTTCAACGGCTGGCTGCCCGCGTGTCTCTGAACTTAATAGGCCTTCAATAATGCCCTTATTATTGCCCACAGAGCTCGATTTATTACACACATTTCAAGTGGAAAAGTATTCTTTGCGTTCAGTATGCACTTTGCAACTTTCCAATAAATTATACAGTTCGTCGTCTGCCGCAATGGCATTTTATAATAACTAGATATCGGTTAAAAATATAGGTACATATTTATTACTTACATACTTTTTAGAATTTATGTATAATATTGTTTTATTTTTTAAACATTTTATTATAACAAGGACACAGTATTTCAATTGTAACCCTGCTCAAAATATTGTAGAGTCGTATAAATTGTATTTAATTTTTTGTTTAAGTACATAAAATGTATTTGATATATTTATTATATACTAGCTTTTGCCCGCGGCTTCGCCCGCGTGAATTTCCCACGGGAACAGTGCTTTTTCCCGGGATAAAAAGTAGCCTATGTGCTATTCCAGGTCATTATCTACCTCTGTACCAAATTTCATCGAAATCCGTCTAGTAGATTTTGCGTGATTGAGTAACAAACATCCTCACAAACTCACAAATTCACAAACTCACAAACTCACATCCAAACTTTCGCATTTATAATATTAGTATGGATTTTTAATATATATTTTTACATACATAATATATTTTTTTATTATCCAAATGTTATATTAGAAGAGGATCATTATATCGGCGCGTGCACTTCATCTAATATAACATTAGGATAATATAAAAATCTGATTAAATACATTTTTACGTGATCAAACGATCAAACATGAAATTAAATACTATAACGATACGATACAATATGTTAAGGGGTTTAGATCAGACTCTACAATTTTCTGACCAGTGCGCAGTGTTACAATTCAAATACTGTCCTTGTTGTAATAAAATCATGAAGCCACTTACTGGAATAAAAAAATAATCAAAAGTATATTGAAAATGTCGTTCATTCAGGTAACCGGAGTCTCAACTGCATTAGCAAAGATGGCGCCACCGCCACACTGTCTTGCCAACGCATTTGACAGCTGCACTTGCCTCGTTTCACAAAATATCCAGAACACAGAATTATATTTTATTCATCTTTTAAAAAAATAGTAACAATATAGAGTCGCTTTCACAGACATAATGTCGCTTTGATTTGATCTTTTAAACTACGCAAAATGACAACAAATTTAAAACGGTTTTCACAATCATTTAAATACACTACAAAATACACATACCTGTGCAAAGCAGAGGTGGGTCGGTCGCTAGTATGGTTTCCCATAAATCAATTATAACTTATTCAAATTCATAATAAAAGATTGTATTTCGAAGCATGGCGATGTGCTGCCGAGAAATTTTCTGTTCCTGAAAATTTCTTCCCTTGAAATGTCTCGAAAATTCTCAGAAATTGTCTCTAAAATTCTCAGTAATTTCTCGGTTTTTTAGGAAAATTTTCCGTTCTCGAGAAATTCCCAAGAAACTTTCCGCTGTTTCTTTGAAAATTTCGAAAATGGCACATCACTTAGAATGATCCGACTTCAGGGTCCTGTTTCATAAATATGAGTCAGTGTTAGGCGACAAGTTGACACGACTCATATCTGAAATTGCCTCAAATTGAAAAGCCGACATATTGTCGCGACAATCCGACGACAGCTTTTCATAAAAAATTACAAATGATAATGAAAATTTGACGAATTGTCAAACATTCAGAATTTGTGTCCGAACTTCTTTAATTTATAGCCGGAGGCGCGGGCGCGGCTTTGGCAGGCGCCACTTTCTTTACTCGCCCTGACCTGACCGGTTGTTGCCAACATGCTCAATGCCTTTATAGTTTATACGTCTTGAGTCATTTTTTTTGCAAAGGATGTTATATATACAGCGACTTAATATCATACATATGTTAAAGTATCTGAAATCTCACCTCACTGTCCTGTTTGGAATAGAATAATTATTCGCTAAATCTCAGACGTAGATTTTATGTTCATGATTATGTGTTATATTTTATCTATGTAAGTACTTATATAATAATTAATAAATGCGACCCATTAAAGTAGAACAGTAAGTTAAGGATTCCTTCTAATAGAAAGCGCATGGACATCGTGTCGAGTTAATTCTTATATGTCCATTAGTCATTCAGGAGAAACCTAGGCCCAGTGGTAATTTATACGGTGGATTAGACAACTCTCCATATAAAGTGCGACCCACCTCACCACCAGTCGCAACGGCCGAGCAGCGCTCGCCGATAAATTATCTACGCACACCAACCAACACTCGTCATCCATATTGAACATACGTCGATGTGTGTAATACAGATACGGCTTGGAAGGCTGTGTGAGGTGTCCACAGCGCCAGTGCACAAATTAAAGAGTCGCAGAACTCACAGAAGGTATCCTTCATGCAGTGAGCGTTCTTGAGAAGTACTACACATGCGGTAGAGTACACTATGTAACATTATTACATTTATGACTTTACCGTAGACGTTTACGTACTCGCTCGTAGATATGGTTTATCAAAGGTGTGCAGAGCAACTACGCTCTGCTGCCAGAAAATGTGCGCAGAGCGAATCCGGACAAACGAAGCGGCGGGAAGAATTCTGTACCGGAACTTCACCGGGAAAAGACCACCGGTAAAAATAAGTACCGGGAAAAAATCTCCACGCGGCACCACGTTTGCCCGACTAAAACCTAATTAACTTAACGCAGTCTGCTACCACCGTAGCTTATGAAGGGAGCTACAGGGCCCTATATAATAACCTAACCTATAAATTAATTACAATTGAAAACTACTTACCAAGCTAAATCTTCTTTCTCTTCGGATCCAAACTTGAGTGTCTTCGGGAAGGGGGAATTCCTAATCACCCTACCTAACCCATGAGATCTCAATTCCCCAGAACAAATAAATAGATTTCTTCCCGAAATCGGCTCGGCAACAGATAGATGTGAGCGAGCAGCCACGCGTCACATCCCACAGGAGAAAGTCACAATGACGGGTACACAAACACAAAGTTCAATAGTTATTTAACAAACAGGAAATTCACAAATACAACTCAAGCTAATTAGCCATCAAAGAACGCGGGACCTCTCGCGTATTAAAAATCAAACCGATATCGCATGGGACAATGGCGACCGTCCACGAGCCATGTCACGCGAGCAATGTGAGAACCCCAAAACGCCTGGCGGCGATAACAGGAAACGCCTGCGTTTAGTTTTACCCAATATATTACAAACATCCCCCCGTCCCGGTCTGAGAAGCAGACCGCTAGCTTACTCTACGGGAAGGCGGGCGAGAGAGGTCACACCTCTCCTTAAAATCGAACCGTCGACCAACACCTCAGCCACACGCGGAGTGCCATCTCCGCCAAGAATCAAACGTAATATGCGAGCTCGTCGCCAAAGCAATGAGGGCAAATTTGCCTCTTTTAACAATACTAAATCACCCTCCCTGGGAGGCTCAGTCCTGTCTGTCCACTTCACTCTTTGCTGCAGCAAATGCAAATATTCAAGCGACCAGCGACGCCAAAAGTCCTGGCTCATTTGCTGCAACATTTGAAAACGCGACAACCGATATACGCGTTCATCCTTCCACGGGTATTCGGGCAGGGCACTCAACGGCCCTCCCACCAAAAAATGACCAGGGGTGAGAGCTTCCAAGTCATTTGGATCTGGAGATAGCGGACAGAGAGGACGAGAGTTGAGGACCGCCTCAACTTTACAAAACACTGTGGCCAGCTCTTCAAAAGTTAGAGCCGTTTCTCCGATAATGCGGCGGAGGTGGGTCTTTGCGGATTTCACAGCCGCTTCAAAAATCCCTCCCCAATGGGGGCAACTTGGGGGACTAAACTTCCAGGTTATTCCCCTTTGGGCAGCAATTTGACTTAAACTAGTACAATTTTTATCAATAAACACAGAAACATCCTTAAGATAATTTACAGTTCCTTTATAGTTTGTGCCATTGTCAGACCTAATAAGGGAAGGTAGACCTCGACGCGAAACAAAGCGATCCAACGCGGCGACGAAGGCCTCCGTAGTCAGAGCTGATACCACCTCCAAATGGACAGCCTTGGTGGCCAAACAAACAAATACACACAAATAGCCCTTCACAATACGGGCATTACGAAAGGGAGAAGCCTTGATCGAAAAGGGACCGGCAAAATCGGTTCCAACGCCGTCAAACGGCCTCGAAGGTCGGATTCGATCAGCGGGCAAATCACCCATCTGTGGTTGCATCGTGGATGCCTTCAACCTATAACATGCAATACATCGAAACAGGACACTACGGATTGCTCTTCGGGCAGACAAAATCCAAAACTCGCGTTGCAAAATAGCCAACAAAGCATTGCACCCAGCATGGGCGTTACGAATGTGTCGATCAGACACCAAAAGCTGCACCAAGGGTCCGCCCTTGGGCAACAACAGAGGATGGCGAGTCTCATATGGAAGATCCGCCTTCCGGAGCCTGCCTCCAACCCGAAGAAGCCCATCCGAGTCGATGTACGGGTTCAAACGAGCGACCGCGCCCTTCAACTTAGCGCGTCCGTCGCGCAAGATACGAAGCTCTGACTCAAACCGTCCGGTCTGCACGACACGGACCCAATGCAACAATGCGCTCCGGCGCTCTTCTGCACCTGCAATCGGCTCCAACCGCTTTGCCTGTGGGTTTCTACAATTATGTATAAAACGCTTAATCCAACTGGTAACACCCAGAAGCTTATCCAAACTGCTATACCGAGCAAGTAGCCAATCTGGCTCCGACGTCGTCTCAGCGACTACAGCATGTACACGGAGCCCAGTCAAACTCAAAGAAGTAACATCTGTCTGACAGACAGGCCAAGATGTTTCTGATCCCATCAGCCACTCTGGACCCCACCAGAGCGGGTGTGACACCAATTCTGGTGCCGTACAACCTCGGGAAGCACAGTCCGCTGGGTTAAGCTCTCCCGGCACATGTCTCCATGTTATATCAATTCCAATATTTTGAATTTGGGAAACCCTGTTTCCAACAAAAACCTCCAAGGTATGTGGGGCCGCGCGCAACCATGCAAGCGCGACCTGGCTATCCGACCAGGCGAAGATGTCCCGTATCTCGACCGTGGCCGCCAGCTCACATGCAACGTGATGCAACAATTTAGAGAGAAGGTGAGCTCCACTCAACTCAAGCTTGGGAATAGTCAGCCTAGTCCTGATGGGGGCGACCTTGCTCTTCCCTAACAAAAGCGAGACATTGACCCGGCCATCGGCGTCAACTGTCCGCATATAGACTGACGCGGCGTAGCCTCGCTCCGACGCGTCACAAAAGCCATGCAGGCTGGCTCGATATTTCCCGGGGGCAATATTCGACGAGGCAAGGCAATCCGATTGACTTCCTTAATCGATGAAAACAACTCGAGCCAATCATCCAATGGAGGACCAAACAGCGGCTCGTCCCACGAGACGCCCAAAGTCCAAAGTCTCTGAAGAAGACACTTCGCAGAGAATATCACTGGACTGATCCAACCGCTTGGATCAAACATACGGGCTATTACGGACAACACCGTTCTCTTAGTCCAGACCTTTGGTATTTCCAAGTCCACTTGGAATGTAAAAATATCGGTTAGCGGCTGGTACTGCATGCCCAGCACCGCTATCCTGTTGGGATCATCCACATCCTCAAACAGGTGAGGGTTCTGTTGGTGATCCTCCGGGATCCCTTCTAGAACTTTAGGCTCATTAGACAACCACTTACGTAGCTCGTAGCCACCTGTCTTCAATATTTCGATCAATTCATCCCGCAGTAGGAGGGCCTCCTCAATACTTTGGGCTCCGGTGCACACGTCATCAACATACAAGTCACGTGACAGCACGGAAGCCCCACGGGGAAAGCGGATCCGTTCCCGCTCTGCCAATTCAAGCAATGATCTGATGGCGATATAGGGACTAGATTTCAAACCATACGTGTTTGTGTTGAGTTCATACACCGTCACAGGATCCTCAGGGCGCTCACGCCAGAGTATCAACTGGAATCGCCTGTCCTCAGGATGTATGACTGTCTGGCGGAACATCATCCGGATGTCCGCACCAAAAACCACTTGATGTCTTCTAAAGTTCAAGATGATGTCAATTATGTCCCTATGCAATTTGGGACCCGAATGCAAACACAGATTCAACGAAACCCCGTTCGAAGTGGGTGCGGACCCATCGAAGACGGTCCTCAATTTGCCTGTTGAGGCCTTCACCACCGCGTGGTGGGGCAAAAAATAATGCTCAGTTGAGCTCCAATCAACTCGAGCCGGAGACATGTGACCCAAATCCTCGTACTCGCGCATAAATTCAATATATTTATCGCGAAGTACGTGGTCACGCTGCATGCGTCGCTCCATGGACAGCAGTCGTTTCTCCGCAAGCGCCCTACTTTGCCCTAGGCTAGGACGAGAGGCAACAAAGGGTAACCTAGTTACAAACCGACCGGAGGGCAACCTCTCCGTGGTCGATCGAAAAAGGGCTTCGCACTCAGCGTGTTCCGGATCCACCCTGGAACTCATAGGTGGCTCCTCCACCTCCCAAAACCTTTGCATGGTCTTGGCCAAGGACGCTGATGCGACGACCGGTGGCTCCTCCACGGTGCTATTATCAAACACAGGGCCCATCAGGGCGAAACCAAAGATAGTAGACACTGCCATCAGTGAAGACGAACCCAGAGCTCTCTGGGTACCCAACAAAATCCAACCCAATACGTCCGAGCCCAGGAGCAAGTCCACTGGGCCGGGATGAAAGACAAAAGGGTCGGCCAAATCCAGACCCGAAACCAAAGACAACACACCCGGCGGTATGTCTGTCGAGGGGTGCCAACCCGCAATGGTATCCATTACCATAGCCGAAGTCGTGATCCTCATTGTGGAGGACTTCAGCGAAGAAAAGGTGACAAGTGTCTGGCCCGTCAGACACTTCACTTGTATGCCACCAACTCCAAGAAGTGGCACAGGCGAGTCTTCCACGACTAAACCTAACTGGTGTGCCACTCGAGTGGTAACCAAACTGCTTTGAGCCCCTGAGTCCAACAGAGCTCTCAAATTAATGGCTTCCCCACGACCCCATACGCGGACCACCGCGGTAGGGAGCAGAACCGTCCGCGGCTCTGTCCCAGCAAGGGAGCAAGCTAGTTACGGGCTCCCCACTCTCTCCAAACCAGGGGCGCGCCACTGACCCGGATAATATGTCGGGCGAGTGCACATCCCCATCTGAGGGGGGGCATAACCCGCGGCCCGGCCATACCTATGGTACGGCGGGTGGTACTCCAGCCGTGGGTACTCGTGCAGCGGCGGAGAAAACCGCTGCGGCTGCATGTGGTGGGTAGTGGTAACCCGCGTGGAGGGGGTGTCCCCACTCTCCCGTCCGATCTAGGGCCCCCGCCCATGGGGGCCCTATCCGGGGCCTGGCCAGCTACATACTGGCCATGACCTTGGGGCGCGTGGTCCCGGTCCGCCAAGACCCGCGCAGGTACGCGACCCCCTCCCGAGGGGGGTGCGACGAGCGAAGCCGCGTCCTCCGTCCGGTGGTGGAGGGCTTCGCGCAGGAGCGCCCCCGCCCATAGGGGACCCCTGCCTCAACAACCGGGGGCCATCCCCGTTCCGGTTCATGCAGAGCATCACGTGGTGCAGCCCACGGCATGCACTGCATGGTATGGCTCTGGGACAGTCACGTGCATAGTGACTGCCCAAACAGTAAAAGCAAAGTTCATGCCGCCTTGCCATGCGGCGCCGATCTTGTACTGGCAGTCCCTGCCAGTCCCTGCATTGCAGCAGGCTGTGGCCCATCCGACCACATTGCAGGCAGTCCGCGTCCCTCGCGACTGCTGCCGTGTGTGCAACCCGCGCACCAGCTCCACGCGGTGGCGGTTGTCTTCCCTGTTGGGGCTTCCCTCGCCATGAGGGTTCCAAGGGCCTACGTTCAGGCGCTCTGGATGGCGCTGAGTCCGTCATGGTATTCTCAGCAGCCCGTGCCTCAAACTCCAAAAACTTCACCAAGTCAGTGAATGTTGGTAGGGTGGTGCTATCCCGCTCCGCATTTTCGCGCTCAAACCGCGAGCGGATGTCATTGGGCAATTTGCCCAATACAATGTGCACCAGCAAAAAGGACCATTGGTCCACCGGCAGCCCCAGTGTGCGGAGCGCGTTACAGGCCACTGTAACGGGCGTGAGCAACTGCAGGCGCAACTGTGCCCTGTTGGCCACCTTGGGCAGGGCCATCAACTGTGCGGCGTGCGCATCCGCTAACAAACGTAAATTTTGGTAGCGGGAGTTCAATAACTCCCAAGCCGTATCGTACTGGTCGTCCTCCACCCGGAGGTGCTGGATGAGCGACCGCGCTTCACCCTCAAGAGTGGAGAGGAGGTAGGCCATCTTCTGGGCCTTCGACAAATCCTGTCGTGCTACGACCAGGGACTCAAACATATTTTTATATGCCACCCACTCCTCCATCCTACCCCCAAAGTGGGACAGCTGAAGGGTGGGGAGCCGACCAGTAACCGCTGGTCCTTCCTGTCTAACAGGTGTGCGAGGGGCTGGTCCGCCAGCCTGTCTCGCCCTTATTGCGGCCGCCGCCTCCACGATGTCATCGTGCAGACTCAGGATCTGGTCCAGGTCCGCCACGTGACCTGCGTAGACCTCCGGGGTAAGGTCGGCTTCGGTAAGCGCCGCCATGGCCGCTTCCGCGTTGTTCAATCGTGAGCGGAGCTGATCCGCTCTTTTCCAGTATAGCGGCCTCCCTGTCCTTCCGGGACAGGAGTCCACCGGCCGTCACAAACCATCTCAATTCGTTGGCGAGTGTCGCCTTAGCATTGGGGACCTTCGCCATCGCGTAAAGTCACAAACAAAAAATAACAAAAGGTAAATAAAAAACAACAAAATCAAACAACTACACGAAGAACCGCGGTAGGTATGAGAATGGCACAAACCCGGAACGCACGGTACAAACCGCAAACAAATACAAAAAGGTTACAAATATTCTTATACAAACAAACTAAGAAAAATCTAATAATTTTTACAAACAATTAATTATTTTTTACAAACGAACAAATAGAGGGTAGATAAACTACGCTCTGCTACCAGAAAATGTGCAGAGCAACTACGCTCTGCTGCCAGAAAATGTGCGCAGAGCGAATCCGGACAAACGAAGCGGCGGGAAGAATTCTGTACCGGAACTTCACCGGGAAAAAACCACCGGTAAAAATAAGTACTGGGAAAAATCTCCACGCGGCACCACGTTTGCCCGACTAAAACCTAATTAACTTAACGCAGTCTGCTACCACCGTAGCTTATGAAGGGAGCTACAGGGCCCTATATAATAACCTAACCTATAAATTAATTACAATTGAAAACTACTTACCAAGCTAAATCTTCTTTCTCTTCGGATCCAAACTTGAGTGTCTTCGGGAAGGGGGAATTCCTAATCACCCTACCTAACCCATGAGATCTCAATTCCCCAGAACAAATAAATAGATTTCTTCCCGAAATCGGCTCGGCAACAGATAGATGTGAGCGAGCAGCCACGCGTCACATCCCACAGGAGAAAGTCACAATGACGGGTACACAAACACAAAGTTCAATAGTTATTTAACAAACAGGAAATTCACAAATACAACTCAAGCTAATTAGCCATCAAAGAACGCGGGACCTCTCGCGTATTAAAAATCAAACCGATATCGCATGGGACAATGGCGACCGTCCACGAGCCATGTCACGCGAGCAATGTGAGAACCCCAAAACGCCTGGCGGCGATAACAGGAAACGCCTGCGTTTAGTTTTACCCAATATATTACAAACAAAAGGATTTTAATAATAAGTACAGTTAGTACGTAGCGGGGTTAAAATATTTGATAGTGCCATTAGTTTTAGCAGACCTATACGCTAAATAAATCTGCCGAGGTTCTTTTTGCTTACAGTAGACCATCTGGATCTCGTAATAAAAAGCACATCTAACATTCATGAGTCGTAATGTCGTGAGTTGGATTTATTTGTGGCTCTTTCTCTCTTTGCCCTATATATTTTGTGGCGATCCATCGGCGCTCATTTCCTTTGTGTTGATGATTATTACACACACGATGCGAACGTATCAGTTCGATTGAATCACGGACGCGAGGATGCGAGCCGAGACGTGAACAAAATGTATCTCGCCTCGGATCGGATGGCTTCGAAGAACCTGCTCCGACCGAGCCAGCGATACATTTTACCTTCCTTCGACTTGTTTGTTTTTTACTATTGACTTATATTGGATTATTCAAACAAGCCTTAAACCTGACTTATGTATTGACTTAGTTTTGTATTGTCTAGATTTATCTTTTGATAAAAGACTAAAACATCAGCAGCACTGAACAAAGAATTAGCTAGTTTCATGCTTATGCAATTATGTACATAATCCAAGAAAAGTGCGAGTGAAGTAACTACTATTCTGGTAGAGCATACTCTTTGGGTCGTTACACTCAGACAAAGAATACTTACTTCATTGCCCGAAAATCCCTGGCTTAAATTGGTTATTTGTTATTATTTATCCAATTCATCCAAATTAAGGTTAATAAGTTGAGGTGAATGATTATTGGACTTGGACATAATCATTTCCTTGACTTCATTGTTTTGCTTTACCAATTCCGAAGTTGCCTTTTTCCTTAGGAGCTACTGCATTGCTGCATACTGACTCATCATAAATTAAATTCTGTCAAAGATAGTCGGACCATTATGTTGGGAGTTGCGCGTGTTAACCGCAAAATGTCTGTGTGTGCGTCAGAAATATCGGTGGTATCATTTTCCAAGAAGCGGTGGCGCAGGCGCAGCGTTGCGGTGAGGTGGGTGGGACGAAGGGGCCAGGGCGCAAGTCGGCGGCGGCGTCAAGCCCATAATAATCTCTCAGGGGGGAGGGGGGAGCGCGGGCGCCGCCGCCGGCCCTGCCAGACAACTTGTCGCTGAGCCTCGGGCTGGGCTGGGCCCCTGCGGACTGCGGAGCGCGGCCCTGCCCCGCACCACCCGCACACCAAATTGCTTGGCGCACCCAGCCCAGCTCACCAACCTGTTCAACCATTCAATTTTATAGATTTTACAGGAGTAAAATCTCTTGCACTAAATTTATCTTAAAATTTCTACATAGATATTCTATCCAGACCAGTTTCTTATTCATCAGTTCATTCCGTGAAGATTCATGAAGAAGTTAAGCTGAAGTAGACTGTCAATAATATTAACAGTCCCCTTGTCGGTCTAGAGGCAGTGGTCTACGTAATAAATCTGAAATTAAATATTTATTGCATGAATGCAATAGATTTACCAGTAATAGTGGTCGCGCATATTTGTACAATGACAAAAGACTGACTCATTCTTTGTTTCGAAAACTGGGTCATCTACTTCATATGGACATGCAACTATTGATAAGAAATAACCATTTTGTAATAAACATTAACATTGACCGCTGCGCTCTGATTTTATAGAACTAATATATTCCACAATATAAGTTACAAGTATCCCTTACCGTACCACCACATTAATTATTTTCTCTAAGGAAAGGATTATGATTTCATCAAACAGATTTTTGTTGACGAAGTGTAGGATATACTTACCTAGCTTATCAGAGGCTTAAGAGTGTCGAGGAAGATGATCCTGTTGCGCCACCAATATTTACGACATCGATTAGACACACGCTTATTCTCTCGGGTGGTCCACATAACTCCAGTACGCAATGCACTATCAGCGGAGTTTATCAAGAGGGCAACATACAAAAACATGAAGCTGATATTTTAATGACAACCCAACGATTTGAAAAGTGCCGGTGGTGTAACGTTCCATATTATATTATTGACTTGACACTTACAGGCATTATTGCTACCCATTTATTTTTACCTTGGCGCATAATGAGTAGGTAGTTACTAATTCTTTATGTAACGATAGCTAAAAGTATTTTCTTTGGCACTAGCCGCATTGGCGTCACAATGTTCCTAAAAAAGAATAAAATGCTTGCCACCTCTCGGTGCATCATTGACCTTTGAAGTAATGCTAAGGTGCTTGATTCGCTAGCTATTTTGCATTACAGTTACTGTTTCATTAATTACGCATGCGAATAATGAACCCCACTATAAATTATGCAATGCATGCAATTCTCTAGTTGCTCACATAGAATCGTATCAATATTCGTATTTAAAGTTACATTTACTGGTGTTTATGGTATTCTTAGTCGTAATGGATACCACTGCGCATCCATTACAAATGAGTCTAACATAATCAGTGGTAGGACGGTAAGTTAATTATAATGACAATGGGTTGTTATCATAACATTTAGACAGCAATCCTACTAATGATATTTTTATCTCGGCGCTTGGCATCAGCGCCATTAGGCATTTAAGACTAGCTATTTTCACTGAAATGAAAGAGTTATTGTATGTAGAGTTGGCGTGAGAATTGTAGGTAGACATAAAATGTCACGGTCGGTCATCGTTCATGAAAATAGTTAAAAAGTGTCCACTGTCACACACTGACCCTTGTTTCGAAGGTGGAACGTCGCCAAGGTTAATGACTAACGGTGAAAATGCCGTTTCACTATTCTAATTTAATACTTAGGTACAGTAGGTTGTCATCTAACAGTCTTATTAAAACTAAAAATACCGTAGTCCGTTAGTGCAAATCTGCGCGTGGTGAAGACATGAGATGGAAGCAATAGGAGGAGTGGTGAATTGAACTTAAGTACTTAAAACATTTTCTTAAATGATATGAAAATTGTTAATGCAATTTCTATATAATAAATATGGTAATTATAGAGGAATACTAAGAAGAAGCGGCCAGCATAGCGCCTCTATCACCACAGCACTATCAAGTCCGCGCTGGTGTCATGTCAGGGGGCATGTTGATTGCGCCGCTCGCCTCGCACTCGTGTTTACAGAACACGCGTTTCAACGGCGCCGCACTCTCTGATCTTGCCGAACAAACGACCGATATCAGCACAACGATATCAATTAACGGGAACTGGCTGCATTTATAATTAGAGGAGGACTACCTATTGCACGAGTTCCGAGAAGAGCTACATTTTGAGAGAGCATATTTGGGGCGCAGCGGACAGTGGACGTGAGCGATGCGAGCTCGGGCATATTATAATTAGTCGAAGCCGATGTGAGTAATGGCGTCGGAAATAACACGCGAACGACGTTGGCGCCAAGCAGTGGGCCGCGGGTGATGCCATCACACCACACATGCACAGCGCGGCCGCTCGGTGTGCGGCTGCCGCCGACACGTCTGTCTTGTGACTCGAGCTATTTATGTCCTGCGCTGATGTCGAGCTGATTTATTTAGCAGTTTTAGCCCTCGGAGACTTAAAGGTTACTTCGCTATTCTTGAATGACCTGCCATGTTCATGTTTACAAAAATGTACTAAAAGTTACCAAGAATTTGAACCTTGTCTAAATATACAGAAATAGGAGTGAGTGATGACGTCTTGCTTTTCTTATCAACAACGTAGCCATATATAGGAATAAACAGGTCGCGCAATTGCACGGAAAACAGACGAAAATAGAAATTACCAAAGGTATCAAATGCTGCCGGCCGCCTACTTGAAAGATCAAAGAACTGGCGGCTCTATAAGGTTTACTTCGTAGCGTGGCTACAGCTATTTGCTGCGATGCCGCTCCTTTCAATGCACGACACCTACACATAACCTACTCGCAGTAAAACATGCACGAATTGCATCAGTTACATACACAGGCGCATAATTGATATCTTTCACCGGAAAGGAACCATCAGTCAACGACTGCATTTTGGGCAGTGACATCAAAGCAAACTAAATTCGAAGTGATGGCGGCTCGTGCACTACAAATAGGAATTTCTGGAAGGCAAACAAAAGAGACCGCGCTTAATTATTTTCTGTTTGCACTGAAGAAACAAACTCAAAGGACCCCCATCCGACTTAATACCCTTTTGTACTCTCAGGTAGAGAGATAATGAAGGAAGAGTTTATTTTATGATATCCGTTTGTTGAGGAGTCACGGATTCAGGATCAGACGTCAAGGATTAGGTTTGATAAGCTGTTTATAAACAGTTTCCTTTTTCTGTGACCAGTTACTGTATTGTTTCTGAAAAATCTTTATGGTTTGTTTGTAACTGATTGTGTTGGGCGAAGTTGTTTCAAGTTTTTTATGACTCTCAATTTAACACCGATAACATTGTAGGTGTCATTAAGTGAATAACGTCGGCGTATAAAATAAACTAATTTCATTTATCTGTTATTTCCTTATACTTAATTGTGCAATCGGACTCTTAATACATTCGGATCATTACATTCTATATTTATAGATCAAGTTAGTTAAAGATAAAGGTAATGATCGGAACAGAGAGGTGCCTGAAGCCTCATGATCATGTTTTATTTAGACTATCCAATTCAGTATCAAAAATCACTGTCCCTCTTGACTTACTATAAAATTTGATATACATAGTTATAATTACACCCACGTAACTTACCTTACTCAGTAGTTTGCATTGTTGACTTGCCATTATTTGCTGAAGGTGCTTAACGATAATATGCACCTGTAATGTAAGTCATGTAACACTATACTTCTCTTTACATACAGTAAACAACATGGAATTTTCCTAGAATTAATTTTTGTTTACACTTCATACATAATTATTTTAGAAATACTCTTCATAAATATTCTAGGCTTTCGGAAAATCATTTCATCGTTGAATATCGAATTCAATTATAACCTACTCAGAAGTAGATACCTAGCTTTTCTCTAAAAGGAGAAAATTGACTAATCTATCACAGGACAGGACATATAGGTACTAGTCAAGTCAGGAGTAGATGTCTGTTGTATCATCCAACATAGTGTGTGATGTCTAGAACAGACATCTACTCCTGACTTTCAAATACAAGAATTTCGTGTTGCCTGGTTGAAAGAATCTTCTCTAACGACATATTAACTTTAGTTCGCCTTCTTACTTCAGATTTCAGATTCATCCTTATATGTGCCGTTTGCGTAAAGAGTGGTAAGAAGTTAAACGAATATCAAGTTTTAAAACTGATATATATAAGTAACAGGACTTTTCATGGACGGCTAACGTTAGCGAGCGAAGATTCCTTTAATTTTGGTAGGAACTGAAGCTGTGCCAAAAATACTGCTGACATCCATCAGCCTGCTGCAGCCTGGGTTTATGAGCCATCGCGCTATCCGGCAGCCGTAAATATCGCACACATCTGCGAATGCACCTCATGTATAGGGTTACCAAAAACGAACGAAAATCCGGATAAATTCCATCGAGTAACTGAGTTTTGACTTTGAACTGTGTCTTTCTTGGATAGGATTCTTGTATGCACAAGCGGGTGGGACTTTGTTCCCGTGGAAATTTCGGGAAATACTCTCTTAATGCTCTCCTATATGCTAAATTTCAGCTTCCTACAGTACCTACGGCTGTGCGTTGTCTATCAGTCACTTAGAAAGGGAAGAATTTTATATTATTATCAATCCAATGTACAGAATCGAGTCGTAGCAGCAACTAAGTTTTATTCAAGTACTTACTATTTCTGTAATATAGTACATGTATAAAGTGCTATTAAGGTCGCATAATATACCCCTTAGCTCTTAATGGCTTCATCGCGGATTATACAAGAGTACCCAGTTTTACTAACTATAACAACAAATGTATCACACTTTCAATTAGTTTTATATTAATTGCGTTTATCTGCCATATTTACGGTTGGTTAGATAGTTACTGCTTCATTTTCATTCAACTCTATCACTTATTTATTAATCGTGCAACAGAAAAGTTTTAACTAAGTTCAAGAACTCTACATTTATAACTTTACGTAATAATGAATAAAGTATCTTTAAATTTGCGATTTAAACCACCTAGTGGGCACTTAGCACTCTATCACTTCCTAATCTTACAACTACTACGATACTAGTGTCAATTATTATGCAAGAGTTCACGAACTCTACATTTATAATTTTACAAAGCTCTCGAAAATTTGCGTCAAACAACGCACGTCCCGGTCCCGGGCGAGCACGAAAATACTTGCACAGGGACTGAAATATTTTAGCCACCTGAAAAAACAACAGGTTGTTATTTGTACGATAAACATCGTGACATGGCAACCTGTAATTACCTCTCTAATTACTCATCGTTCTAGTGGAATATCACCGGTGCAAAGTGACTAAAGTATCGGTTTATCTGTCATATCTGTTGGTATCGAGTGCATGGACCATGTGCATGCTGCATGGCGGGCCGTCGCCGGCGCGCCAGACTCCGTGTCGCCTCCAGCCCTTCCCAGACTGCGCGACGCCATTTCTTCCCCACAACATAAACATAAATTCACTTAACTACTTTCTTTACACGTTTTTGTACTTTTTATAAGTATACGTAGGTACTGTCCATATTTATAGCAATGTAGTGTCTGCTAAGGCACAACTTTTGCCAAACTATTGTAGGGACCGCATTATTTTTGTATTGCGAGAAGTAGGCAGGAATTTATATCGAATAGTATAGGTACTTTAATATTTAATCAATAAATTATAATATAAGTAGTACTAGCTGTTGCCCGCGGCTTCGCCCGCGTGAGTTTAGCTTAGATGAAAAATCTTTTTGTGTTTCAAACTGTAGTTCAGCAGAAAATGCTCATCAGATTGAATGATTTTCACTAAGGCGCCATTTCCATATATCTTATAGCGTAGCTGAACTCTTGGAGTTCTTCATCAGATGTTCCAGATCTTCAATTTTTATACGTCAGCAGAAAATGCTCATCAGGTTGAATGACTTTTGCTAAGGAGCCATTTCCATATATGTTATATTGTAGCTGGTCTCTTGGAGTTCTTCATCAGATGTTCCTGATCTTCAATTTTTATACGTCAACAGAAAATGCTCGTCAGATTGAAAAACTTTTGCAAAGGTACCATTTCTATATGCCTTATAGTTTAGCTGTTCTGTTATGGTTCTTCATCAGGTGTTCCAGTTTTCAAAATAAATTATAGCCTATATGTTGCCCAGGCTTAATAGCTATACAACAAAAAAAGTTTCATTCAAATCCGTCCAGTAGTTTTTGCGTGAAACGCGTACATACACATACAGACAGACAGACAAGAAATTCCAAAAAAAAATTTTTGCTTTCTATTATTCTTTTTGTGTCCTCTATCCATTTCAGTCAAAAATACAAAATGTACAGACAAAATATTTTTACTGTTTTATTATACCTATGTATAGATATAGTTACCTAGTATAAAAAAATCTAATACCTATCTACATTATGAGCGTCAGAACAGCAAGACAAAGGGCAAGGTGGTCTTCATTCATTACTGTAAAGCAAATCAAAGTAAAGTAAGCAAATTAAAAAATGTGTGTGATATAGGTATATCTACCTATACCACATACATTTTTTACAGTTTACACATATTTTTTTATTGTTTTTTTAGTTATTTTACACACACAGTACAGTTTTGTTGGTTTTGAGCATTTCTGATTTTTTATTTATTTTTATTTATTTATTTAAAAACTTTATTGCACAAAATTTAACAAAATATAAGTACAAATGGTGGACTTAACGCCATAAGGCATTCTCTACCAGTCAACCATTAGACCAAACAGAGAGTAAGGTGGTGCGGTAAAGTGGTGGTGGTGGCGGTGGTGGTATTTTTATGTGCAAAATGTAATTTAGTGTAGTACCTATTTATTTTTAAGTTTAGTTTAATTTTTATTTATAACAATAATACCTATTTACAGTCTTCAGTTGATTTTTAATTAAAATCTAGTTGAAATGTTTGAAAAAAAAACAGGATTAAGTAAGTCAGGTAAGAACTATGGGGCGGCAGCGGTGAAGCGCCGGCGCTACAGGCTACCTGTTGCATTTGAATAGGTTTGGGTTGAATTGAATTAAAATACATTTTTAGTAAACAATTTTCTTTATTAATATAATAATAATTATAGTCTTAATAATATATGTCATCTTGATAAATGTGGGTAAGTTTCATTAACCCCACATATAAAAATACATTTTTATATCTTTACACAAAAATAAGCTATCATCTCAAGATGATGGCATAATGCACTATGGCGACGTGTATGTTAAGGCACGATAATGGAGGGCTACGCCCCAGGTGGCGCCAGGCGGGCGTCGGCGACTAGATCACAGAAGGTGCGGGGCTGAGCCCCGACGGCGTCTTCTCATCTGAGCGGAGCCGGGAAGGAAGGCATGGCAGCGCACCAGCGCGGCGTGGGGCACGCGGTCAACGCGCATCCGCCCGCACTCTGCACTGGCACAAACGCGGACACGTGCACGCCGCTTGATACTGGCAGGGAAGCCACTGCTGGTCTCTTTTGTTCTTCTTCTTCCCCGAGTAGGTATGGCCGGAATAGTTTAAAAGGCTTGCGTGAAGGCTCCGGCGCGGAAGGATATGTTGGATGTAGCACAGGAGTAGGTGAAGGCCGTCGTACAGAGAGGTCTATTGGCTCTGTGGTAGTGACGGCTATCGGCACAGTGACAGGTATAGTTGCTGGCATCGGCGTGGGCACCTGTACCGGCGTGGGAAGTGCGGCAGGCGGCGGTGATGGCAATCGGGCACTTTCCGGTGAACCAGCTGCATACGGTGGGGGTGACGGTGCTGGTTGAGGGGCTCGTCTTAAAAGGGCCGCTCTTAGTGTAGGCTCAGCTTGCAGCCACTTTTGAATCTGGCGACGATGAATGCCAAACTTCCTGGCTGTGGCACGTTGATTACCGCGACATTGAGCATCGCGTCTATAGGCCTCCAGAACTTGCAACTTGAATTGTGGTGGAAATATACGTCTAGAGCCAGCACGACCCTCTGACCGGCGGTCGGAGGGGGTGGGAGCTGAATGTGTGTGGGCGGCGGCCATTTTGCAAAGAAAACGTGTGCGCGTGGCGGCTGTCGGCGCCGAACTGACTCGTTCAACGCGGCGGCGAGCGTCGAGGATGTTGGCGGCGCGCCGCTGCCCACCCGACGTGAGTGTGAGACGCAAGCCTCGTATACCGATAAGGCGTAGTTCACACTGGGGCTGTAAGTAAACAGTTTCATGAAATATGTACCTAGGTCAATTCAAACCATATAAACCTCCTAAGAACTGTTGATACCTAAATCAATATAATAAAAGCCATGCATAATCTATGCATAACTAATCTATGCTATCATTTACGAACTATGAATAGACAAACAGTCTATAAAGTACAACAACTCTATAAAGTAAAAAATACTTGAATTAAACATCATAGGGTAATTTATTTTTGGATTTTTGAGCATCTCAGATGCAATATTAGTATCTCTCAGTAGTAAATAATCTATCAGTAGTAATTTTTTCACCATATCCAATTTCTTTCTTTATGAGAGTACTTAAGTATCATAGGGTAATTTAATTTTTGGTTTTGGATAATTTATTATTAGGTAGGTTGTTTAATGTTCAAGTTAATAAGTTCATTAATTTTCACTAAGTACCTTTTCTGGAGATCATTTGGCACTTACTCGGAGCCTCACTGCGCATCCTACAAATAGTCACGGGTTTAAAAATTATAAAAGGGTACCTAAACGTTATGCATATGCAATTACAACCCTCATTTGAAATTTAATGATTCGAAAACAAAGTAGTTATTAAAAATATATTTCGAAAGCATCATTTCAATTAGTACGAAACATCGATGTGGGATGTAGTGGGTGTAGCTGGGCACACAAGTCTCAAAAAATGTTATACACGTGTGCGACTGTGCGCCCAGTCGACAATTTTCTATGAAATTTGACATTTCTGTTGCGTTCCGATTTTTTTTTGGTCTTGTGAACCAAGGATAGCTTCCTTCATTTCTTTTTGAAAAACACTCAATAAACGCAAGCTGCGATGGGGAACAGGCTCATAGCATAAAATATTTTTACTTATTGCGCCGGATATTTTCATTTGTGAAATTATAATTTTCATATTTTAAACATTTATTTATTAATAAATCACTATGAACCTAACTTTACTCGGTAATCTCGCCTCATTCTCGGCGTGAAAAAATGCCGCAAGTGGGAGCCGATAGCTCGTAGCGCCACCATTTCTATCCTTGTCAGTCACGTAACGCATCTAAAGAAAAAGCGAGATAGCATATGTCCTACCTCGGTCGCTGCCACATCCGTTTACGAAACAAGTTTGCATGCGGCGTTGCCGCTTTGTTTGCGCGGGCGGTTCATGAGTTTAGGTGGGGTAAGGGGGGTGCGGGCGGACAAGAATGTGCACGGTGTGTCAACGTTGTCGACGGCGGCAGACAGGGTGTCGCCGCCGCACCATCGTAGACAGGCCGTCGCTCGGCGGCGCTACCCCCTCCTACACCCGCTCACACCCGCGCCGCCCGCTTCGAACATCAACAAGTTATTTCGGCTCAAAGTTGTTAATCGGCAAAAGGTTTTAAGTATGCGTCGAATACTGACGCTTACAGCCTTTTGGATCAGAGGAACAGACTTAGCGCCATCACTGTTTCGAGGAAAGTTTTTTTGTGAGTTGAACGGCGCGGCGGCCGGGCGGCCGCCTGCCGCGCCTGGTGCGTCCGGCGACTGTGAAAACAGCAACCAACTCACCCTCTTTGCATTCTTTTTATCCAGCATAAAGTAAAACACCCTTTATTTTAAATATACATAATTGGCTTGGCTAACACTAGCCAAACTAGGACAGGTAACCCTGATTTCTCGCAGACTCCGATTTTTTCTCTTTTTGTGATGGATAATAGTAGGTAATAAAATTGTAAATGGAAATCTATAATAAACAAATACACAAGTGCAAATTTTGCCTTTTGAGGTACGCGGAACCCTAAAAAGAGATAGATGAAGGACAAAGTTATATATTTAACCAAGTACCTACAATAAAGTATGTACTATACAAATATTTCAGATTATTCCAAATGTCGCGTACCACAATGTTGTTTAGGTACTGGGCCTGCTATGCTGACGCACATGGTATGGAATTTTTTTATTTGTACTATTCTGGCTACGTTTTGTTTAACATGTTTCTGAATTAAATCGCTTAATTCTTGTAAAAAATAAAAATTAAAACGGATTAATATAACATACCTATTAATTAATTCAAAACTAATCAAACAAATATTTACAAAATGCCTGTTCCGATAGTTTGTTGCCTATGTGCGCAGGTCCAGGATGCCACGTTGAATGGTAATGCTTGGACTTCTGGGTGAGATGAGATATATAAATCTGCCAGTCCCCTGGTCACGAATAACCTCAATCAGGTTTCAGTAATGTCATGGCGTCAAATAATTTATGGGCTGAAGGCCGAGGCGGCCCTTAGGATCTCGATGCCCTAAATTGTCATCAATTCTGAATCATTTTTGTTCCTATTAGAAAATCGAAAAAAAAAGTTCGAAACTCGGTTTTATTTTTCATAAGAAAAATTTTATTATCTCGTTTGTAAATCATGGATAATATGATACCTACTGATAAATGCAAGTAATTAAGTATTTTCTTGTTAGAAACACAGGACCGCGTCATATCATGGAGGAAAACTGTGGGATTATCCTCCTCGTTTGCAATTGAAATGAGAATGTGGACCTGTAATGATGGCACCAATCATTGGCCTCACTCATTATACATCAATAGCCGAGGGTTAGACTTGAAAAGAAACTTGAGGGTCTATGTGCACTACAATAGTTTCATTCGTAAAGTTAGAAAAAGATTTTTTTAAGTTTTAGGTTTTTATTAAAAATTAAATAATAACAAAATGAATTAAATAAACACTTAGGTAGGTACTTTAATTCATTTTGGTAATATTTAATTTATAATACCTAAATACCTTTTAAACCTTGTTTTCCCAACCAACGCGGATCTGTTTTGCACGTCATCTATCAAGTTGCTAATTTCTGTTTATGTATTCGATTCGACTGAGTTGTAAAGCAATTACTTACACAAGTACTCAATAGCGAACCACCTAGCAACAGAGTAAAAGCGTAGGTATATTTTTCGTTAAATTTTGAGCCGTTTTGCGTTGGTAGTCTGTACCTACACGCACAACACAACACAGGCGCAAAATTTAACTCTACCGAGTATCCTTTACATCTAGGCTACAGCAGCGCGGCTCTCTAAAGAAATCTCTCCATGGAAAACATCAGCCCCTAGCTTGGCAACGTTATTCTTTCTCCGGTACTTTGCCCTTTTCTGACTTCCTCATATTAAATAATTATCTCTACCATAATTGTATAGGTATAATGAGTATGACAATGAAATTTAAAAAATCTTAGCAACCGTTGTTCAGCCTGATAAGCATTTTTGTTGACATATCGGCCATAATACTTACCTGATAAACATTATTTTATAATTTCAAGGGACAAAGATAGGATAGATAGAGCCCCCTGAGGCACATACAGACAGTGGAGCCACAACCTCGCGTTTCAGATATTCGACGTATATAATCAGAAGTACATTAGTGTCCACAGTAATCTAAATAAGTAAAGTGAATGACGAATAAAACTCATCATTACTCATGTGATCATGAACTCAAGCCCCAGCCCAGAATAGAGCCGTGGCGGCTGTTTCAAATAAACTCGCTCGATTAAAATTAATCCATACTAATATGAGGCCCGGCAGGCGATGACAAAGTTGACGAAACAAGATTTTTATTTGTACCTACACATGCTATGTATGTATGTATGCTTGTAGTTTCTCCCACACACGAAGAATGGCTACATTACCTTCTCGGATCTTCTTCACATAATAATATAGGTACTATAAAATCTACTAAAAATCCGGTTCTTACGGTTTTTTAGATGATTATATATTACTAAGATGTAAAAGTAGGTTAAGACATAATAAACATAATTTGTAACATAAACTTAGGAAATTGTGACTTATTTGAAGTTTTGGACGAAACATTTGTGACTACCCACATACAGCTGCATAGAACGTGGTTTTAAATGAACGTAACATACTCACGTGAGATACATATAGATACTTATAGGTTTTTTTTTTCTTTTTATTTAGCTGATAGGTCCCACTGCTGGGCAAAAGCCTCCCCCTTATCTCCCAACTACCTCTATCGCTCGCTAATAGGTTATCACTTATAGGTTATAAAATAAAATATATAAAATATTGTTACTGTTTGTTTAGAAGAAATGCTTGGAGCTGCGTCCTGCGCTTGCGCTACCTCGTCTTCGCAGAAATCTGTGATATTTTGTAACATAAACAAAAAGATGACACAAACGCCCACAGACGAATAGGTACAATGCATTTTTTATGAACGTTTTCATAGAGGCTAGGCAGTAGCTCATATTCTCTGGCTGAGTACTTGCTGCCAACTGACAAGCAAGGTCGTAGTACCCAGTAATTTAATCCACCATGACATCATGGTGTTCGCGAAATATTCCATCGCTAGCCAGAGTTTTTGCCGACGTTCGCATGGTGCCACTCCACATTAGACTCGCTACTCGTAGCTTCATTATTAACTAAGTAATTACACTTGAAATGAAAATACTTCACTAATTAGAAATTGTAGTCTTTGAAGAAGAAATTTCACTTCTTGTAGGCTGCTGTCTCTGTCATCTGTACTTACATCATCATCGATGTATAAAACTACTGTTTATTGAGTGACAGACAACGCAAAGCCGAAGCCAGTAGACGTAGATAGCTAAAATTTGGCATGTAGATTCCTTGTAAGAAAGCACTAAGAGATCATTTACCGAAATTCCTACGGGAACGGGAATAAACGGGACCGGGACTTTTATGAACGTGCGAAGTCGCGGGGTCGTAAATATGAATTCTTTGCTACCACAGATTTGCTACAAACATCTGCAACTACGACCGGCTGTAACTGCAAGGAAAATACATTTAGAAGTTTGTATGCTTTCAAGCATTATATTCGTTTAAAAAATATCTTCATTTAAGCATTTTTGAAGTAGAAAGCTGATGGTATTTTCATTTGAATTATAGGAAGCATCGGCTATAAAATATTTGTGATATTGAACAGACAAGCGGCCGCCGCTCGTAAAATGAGCTAATCAGACCCACAGACGCTTCGACGCCGCGGCCTGCTCGCCATACCAATGACATACCTACTTCTCACTAAATGACCTAAACACCACTACATAGCGCCGTATTTACAATCTTATTGCTGCCGAATAAATCACAGTTCTACACGACATTCCAAAGCCTTAATAACTTTTTGCTACAAACCGCCTTCCATTGTAGCCAACATCTTATGTCCATGCTACGTTTAAACAACTCTGAATCCTTACCTAACGATACAAAGTTTTTATTTCAATGCAGATGGAATACCCGAGAACCGATGGAGGCTAAAGTGTTAAGCACACGTGCGTTTCAAGCATCACCCAAATGGGGACCAGTTTGAGCTACATAATATATCTCTCGAGATCGTAGCAATGATAACTGTATCAATACTGGCTCTGTCGGATCTTAATGGACTGTCAGACGCTTCGTTAGAGCCTCGATTGTACGGAGGAAATTCATAAATTGGGTAAAAGAATAAAAAATTTAAGATGCTTTCTGTTTACTACCTATAGTATAACTCTTTCGTCTGCTATAAGGCAACCTAAACTTTGGCATTATGACACGCAAAGAGATGCGTTAAAACGGATACAAAGAAAGAAAGAGATTTGTGCATTTTTTTTACAAAAATAAGTTGTAATTTTTAGTTAGCAACTGCAAATTTTTAGTTAGCAACTGCAATTAATCAAATTTTAAGGATGGCCAAACTACCATACATAGATAATTCAGGCAGATGCATGAATAATGGAGTCTGTGTCCCAAATGTTCCAATAGTCTAGTAATCTAATTAGATAGTGTTAGCAACCGGAACCGAATATTGTTTTCATCAATGAACATAGGAAAATTTGATTAGAACTCGAGCAAACAACATTATTATCATAACATCCTAATGAGGTCTAATAAGAAGTTCTGTAAGATCTCAATGATAATAAGTAAAATTCAAAGTAGGTGCTATGCAAAGCTTATCATTCAGAATTGAGCGTTGACTTGTCGTAGCCATGGATAACAGTTTCAGAATAACTTCCTATCTCAGTTCACATTATGCAAAAACGTAAAACTCTAAAAAGATTCCCAGCACTTAGACGCCAATGAATAATAAGATCTTAGGAAATCAAACGGATGAATTTCGTTAGCTACGTATGTGCGATGATGAGACTTGTCATGATCAAGAATCTTAGCCAATTATATAATGTATTTTTAGGTACCTATGTAAATAAGCAAAAGCGAATAATATCACAAATTCTGATAGCGAGAGGGCACGTCCACCAAGTATCGGGTATCGTCAGAGATACCACCAATTCAAGATAAACGTATCACCTTCCTGTTTGTGTAAATCGAGGAAAACTTTTGTTTGCGATAATTTAAATTACCTACATATTATGCTTGCTGGCGACAAACTTCTCTCATTTCCTGAAGTATACAACTACATATATGTGTACGCGGCTTCGCTCCTGTGAGAATTGCCTATCACATACGGAAACAATATTTCAAATAGGACCGGTAGTCTCAGAGATTTAGCGTGTTCAAACGAACATACAAATTCTTTAGCTTTATTATATTGATGCAAATATCTTGAAAAATACAACTTGTTTGTAAATATCAAAATTATCGCAGTTTACAAGAACTCTACATAAAACTCTACATTTCCAGCGTTTATCTTGTAGTACAATGCAGTTGATAGATAATGTTTTCTCCTGCATTGCTTTAGCTTAAAAAAGGTAAAGAAAATAATCATATGAAGTAACAGAACAGGAGAATGAAGCTACAAACATGATGCTCTGGCAGCCATTTCTTCAGTGGTAGAAGTACAACAGAATTGCTGCGTTCAAGCAACATATATGTTCCTTGTATATATTATCATAACATACAAAATATATTAATGAAATCAAGTGTGATCTGTGATAGCGAAGCAATGGCGGTGGTGGCGAGACGTCCGGCCGCTGGCGACCGGTTTGGCCCAGGACTGGTCATCTCGACCTGCTCACTTACACAAGCTCCGTCGCCTCATTCAACACATTAGCTTTCTACTACAAAACATGAAAACGGCTCATTATATAAGGCTATTAAAATAAAATGTTTATTCAGAAACTAGATCTTCACAGGCTCTGGTGTCGTCAATTCTCTTAATAAATATTCTCTATCTGTACTATTATTCGAACTACTAGTTATAGTGTTTCGAAAAACCACTGTGGAGAATAGGCGAAATAAAGTCATTATAGAAGGGTTTTTATAAGATAACCCCAATCAAATTGCAATAAATTCGGAAGTGAACTTACCGAATACAGAAAATAATCTCTACGAGATTGATTCTTCTCACATCTTCTTCTTCTATCTTCTATATAAATAAAAGAACAAGGGTGTCTGATAAATCAACGCCCAGCCTAAACCATAAAAGCTATAAACTTGAAATTTGGACCGAAGTTTTATGTTAATACGTAGTGCTCAGATAAGAAAGGATTTTTCAAAATAAGACCCCTAAGGGGGTTAAAATTGAGGGCAAAGTTTGTATGAAAAAAAATTAAAATCTTCACTGATTTACTTGAAACTTGGCAAGAATGCTTCTCAACAAAAATAACCAATGGCGTGTTTCAGCGTTTTTGAAATTCAACCTGTAAAGGGGTACAAAAGGGGAGGTAAACTAATTTATCATCACAAAACCGATATAAAAGAACAAGGGTGTCTGATAAATCAACGCCCAGCCTAAACCATAAAAGCTATAAACTTGAAATTTGGACCGAAGTTTTATGTTAATACGTAGTGCTCAGATAAGAAAGGATTTTTCAAAATAAGACCCCTAAGGGGTTAAAATTAAGGAGCAAAGTTTGTATGAAAAAAAATTAAAATCTTCACTGATTTACTTGAAACTTGGCAAGAATGCTTCTCAACAAAAATAACCAATGGCGTATTTCAGCGTTTTTTTAAATTCAACCTCTAAAGGGGTACAAAAGGGGAGGTAAACTAATTTATCATCACAAAACCGAAACTGTAAAAGCTATAAACGTGAAGTTTGGTTAGTGTCTTCATTATACAATATACTGCCCATATAAGAAAGGGTTGTTCACAATTTCAACCCTTACAGTCCAAAAAAAGGGGTGAATTTGCGTACCTTTAGACAAGTCCCATTTGAAATTTCGCCAGTCACAAGCAATGCGTGTTGACCTATCGGTAGAGAGCGCGGATTATTTTTTTAAGTACAGGGTTCGAATCCTGCCAGATGTGACTTTTTTTTTCTATTTTTTTTTGCGTTTTGTATTAGTTTTTTAGAATTCTATATTTTTTTAAATATTTTAGTAAAGAAATATTTCAAGAAAGTAGCTGGATCGAATCCTGCCACTAACAATAATTTTCTGTTTTCGTTTTTTATTTGTTTTCTAGAATTATTTTCTTACTTTTTTTAATTTTGAAAAAAAAATGAATTTATTCATTTGTAAATTTATTTCCTGTCATCTACTGATTGTGCCAAGAAAAATATCCAATAGATGGCGTTGATAAAATGAGAAATGTAAGCTGAAATTATTTCTCAATATTTTCAATAGATGGCGCTGCGACATTTTGGTGACTTCTACTTCGCGCTTATTTAACAGCATAAAGGGGTCGTGGGTATAATAATAAAACAGTAAAGATAAGATATTTTGTCTGTACAGTACATTTAGTATTTTTGACTGAAATGGATAGAGGGACACTTAAAAAGAATAACAGAAAAAAAAAACATTTTTTTGGAATTTTTTGTCTGTCTGTCTGTCTGTCCGTCTGTATATGTATGTACGCGTTTCACGCAATATCTGCTGGACGGATTTGAATGAAACTTTTTTGTTGTATAGCTATTAAGCCTGGGCAACATATAGGCTATAAGTGATTTTGGAAACTGGAACACCTGATGAAGAACCTTAACAGAACAGCTAAACTATAAGAAATATGGAAATGGTACCTTTGGAAAAGTTTATTAATCTGACGAGCATTTTCTGTTGACGTATAAAAATCGAAGATCAGGATCATCTGATGAAGAATTCCAAGGGACCAGCCACACTATTACATATATGGAAATGGCGCCTTAGCAAAAGTCGTTTAACCTGATGAGCATTTTCTGCTGACGTATAAAAATTTAAGTTTATGGAACATCTGATGAAGAACTCCAAGAGACCAGCTACTCTATAAAAAATGGAAATGGGGCCTTAGCAAAAGTCGTTCAACCTGATGAGCATTTTCTACTGACGTATAAATAGACAGGACACAGGATAGGATAAAGAGGGACTCGGGGTGGGAGTGGTGGTACACGGGAAATTGTAGATAACGAGCAGACAAAGATCGTTTTTTGAATGAAATATCACTTTTGATTCATTTTACCACCGCGATTGTACTACGAGTACCTAATATATTCCCGCGGGACACGGGATAACCAAATAGCTGAAATTTTGAGTACTGGAGTGTAGGTTACTACAGTTTGGAACACAAAAAGATTTTTCATCTAAGGAAACTCACGCGGGCGAAGCCGCGGGCAGCAGCTAGTTTAACCATACAACTTTATTCTGGTTTGTCTAGTATAGCCAATAGTTGAAAAATAATAAAGTTTGACAGTAACAAACTTTACTATATTGATTTTGAAAGCAAATGAAAATGTAGAGACGTTTCGTTTTGAAGCGTTTGACGACATTCCATTTTTAATACTTAATGTTAATACACAGGCTTTGATTATTTACTCTCCAGGTCATGATAAAATAGTACCCATGTTGTCAGATTTTTCGACGTTTTAATTTTGGAAGAAATAAATAAAAACGCAGAAACCCGGCACGACGACGCGACGACGTTGCCATTTTGTCTCGTTCAAATTATGCTAAATGTCGTCAGTATGTATTGACGTCATAACTACGATGTTTTTCATTTCATTATGAAACATGACACTGCAATCAGAATCCACACACATTCAGCATACGTGGGTACCTAAACCAAGTACCTAATGCAATAAATGGGTTCGAGGATCAAATGTTATCGCGAACGTTATTGCGTGCCTCACTGTAGTATACTTAATTATACATAGGTACATCGATACATACATCGACATAATCAATATATTTAGATATTACACTTTACTTGTACGTATATTATAATATCTAAAGAATTATCTAGCTAAATCATCGAGCTAATTAATATACCTACCTAAGTTAGTTTATGGTTTCGTTAACATCGCGATTGATTTAAATCATCAGTATGATATCTAACCATTGTCTTCATGCCGTAAAAGATAGTGTGGTTTTCTGAAATTATTAGTAATTTTGTTATTATTCATGCAATGTCGAACAAAGTTCTTCTGTCGTGTCACAATATAGAGAAGAATAACTCTTAATTTGATAATTTTTCCTAAACTTATATATAACTTTTATTTACAAAGGTTATTTACTTGGTATGATCCGACGATGTGTCAGATGGACGATGGACACGGTAAATTAATCCTATCATGCATGCATATCAAATACATGATTTACACTTATTGTTAGTTTGTAATATGCAGCCGGCACTAGGGTATTTACCTACTTGTTGTATTGTGCTATTTGGCCACATCTTCCCGGATCTACCATTTCAACCGGGGTAGAAACTCATTGGTGGCGTCGCCTCCCACGTCAAAAAAACGGTCACTTATCTACTAAAATCTGATCCTAGACTGGTCATATTATGCGGTTTTCACCAGATTTTAAGATATTTATCTTAAAATCTGGCGCAAGTTTCCCTTTCATCTTGACACGCCGCTTAGAATCTGAAATATTAACAATAATTAATTCTGCGAGGACAAAGTCGCGGAAAAAAGTACTTACTCACTGCTATATACTTAATAATGAGTCGTTCGCTATTCTAACTAAATGTGATAGTAGTAACTGTCACATTTAGTTATCATAACAAAAACAGGAGGTTCATGGCCATGAACTAACAAGTAGAAAACATCGATATGGAAAAATGCGTATTTTATGTACATAACAATAAATGTAATCATTTGACATCAATCAACTGTTTATCTCGCTACTTATTTAAATCTGGGCAATGATCAAAGAGTGGTGAAACTCTACCTCTATCTACATTAGATAAGTACCTATGTTACATAAGTATGATATTATTACCTACCACAAATGAATTAGTATGGGCATAGTGTATCTGTGATAAATCGGGTTTTTATTTAAAAATATAAACTGAATTTTCTCATAAAGTAGTATGTATTTATGCTTACCTAAAATGGGCTTGTTTCAGTCAACTTGAATGATGGCAACCTATTTGATTAATACCTATACAAAGACATTGTTCGTATACCAATTTACGTGGTAGTATTAGACCATTGCAAATCGCTCATTGTGCAAAAAGGAAATAATAGGAATGACGATGATGGATGACAACATTTACAGGCTGCGTACAGTGACAAAGACGCCCCGCGTGAAGACTGAAGACGTCACGTGGGTTGCTCAGGCGCAGGCTTCAGTACAAGATGTACTCGTATTTGTTTGCGAATCAATTTAGCAGTCATTCACCACCGAATGTTCGTTGCTTGTTACATCACCTCTAAATATAGAAGTGTGAACTTGTGAAGATAGCAGCCATTTGGTCCTTTACTCTGACGAATGATACATAAAATAATTTGTAGGAAACTATTAGTTAGACGGGAACAAGAAATGTATTAAATATGATGATTTTTGTTTCAATCAAGGACAGTAACTTCATATTTGAAGTCGAATTGCAACCACCATATCTGAACTACTTAAGTACTTAATTTTGAAAGGAGGAAAGATACACTATTGGTATCTAAACCCTATCCTCGAGCTCAAGTATAACAGCCACCCTAGTGGCCAATTGAAACAAAACAAGGCCTGACTCGCATCGCTTTATTATACCTAGCTGATTTATACTGATTATGCGCAGATGTGAGTAACGAACAGTTACTCGATCGTTTCGCGCGAGTACATGATTAGTACGATTGCTCATGAATAAGCAATTACGATAAATTGCCAACAACCGATCGCTGTACTGTAGTAATTATATCAGTTACGTTGTGTATTGGCCGATTTCGTATCCGTCGAGTCGAGAGCGCCTACGTGCGTCGGCACGCGTTAACAGCTTGTATTTGCTTGCTAATCTATACCTAAGTAGATACGTGGACTTATTGTTATTGTTAGTAGTTACCTAAGTAGGCACTTCATGCAAATAATGGCGAAGGATGCGTATTGTAGACATAATGGAGCTGACATTCCTGTGGGTTGAAATACGGCAACCGCTAGCTGTCATTAATCATGCTAAGTAAAACAACCAACTTTCAAGAAAAATAAACATCATTCAAGCAATGATGATGTTATATTTCCTGTAAGTAGTAAATAGTTCATGGTGAAGGGATGCCGATAAAGCACTACCCTGAGACTCCCCGACAATCTGCCTTTGATCTCATTTTGTTATCTATATCTTAGGTACCCATATAAAATAGGACGCTGATTGGGATATCAACGCAATGACGAAACCGCTGAATGTAGAAACTTGAAATTTTGCGGAGAGCTACTTTACATTAGGGCAAAAAACGAATATACGTTACCTACCTTGAAGCTTTGCCTTGAAGGACCAAGATTTAAAAAAATCACTAGTGATTTACATCTATCTAAGTATATCAAGGCTGCAAGGAGTTATTGATTCGTACAATTACATATAAAATAAACATAAACAGATAGGTATTTAAATCGTTAGCATTTTGATTTGCACAGTTCGGCGTAAGCGCAAACTGAATTCCTGGAGTACCTACTTAAAAAACTGTTCACTTATAGATATAGGTATGCAGTACTTCGAATTTTTATAAGACTGGGTGTCTGATTAAAAATCGAAGTACTGCGTATACTACCCAATCGTCGTAGTACAATACAACCTACACTGCATACCGCACCGCAAAACATGCGACAGCGTCAGACATGCTTTTTGACAACGTTTGACCTCACTGAAATTTTATTTCCTCAGAGTATTTCATACAATCGCATCTTGTTTCCTTTGTTCTGTAGTGGTGGCGCCCCGTGGCTTCAGTTCTAAGTCCCTCGTTAACAAAACAAAAGCTAGTTACCGTGCTGCAACGATTGCGTTGTTTGTTCTGAATGATGAATCAGCAATAACGCCGACAACTCTGTAGGTATTTGTATTCGCTGGATCAGGAAACGTATATTTTCTTGCTGTTGCTATTCCTTTATTAAAAGAAAAGCTTTTGGCCAGAGATCAAATTAGCTCATCTCGGAATTATTATGTAAAGACGACCCATACCACGATACCTACCTATCCAGCAAAACCCAATGATCTACAAATGTATTTTTTCAATACACACGTGAGTGATATCTGCCAACCTAAACCTAGTAGCGTGAGCGCCTCTGTTGTGCAAGAGTCGAGTCGCGCCGGGCGGTGGCGCCAAGCCAGCTTGCCACGGCCATCTAATGCAACCGTCTATTTTGGGCAACGGACATTTGCACTGATCGAAGCCCACACAGCGACTTGTAAAGAATATATTCCTTGTTAAATAAATATATTATAAGCGAGAATTATTCGTTATTTATTTCTTGAAGCTAATCGACAAAAACTGCCTGTCATAATTCAGCATAATTTCAAAAGGCTAGACCACTTGTATCATTGTCACAGATGAAGGAAGTGGCCTCTGCTCTCTGCTTTATAATAGAATATTTATTGGATTTGAAGTTTATAATAAACAGGTACAGTATCAGTATTACTAAGTACCTCAGTATCAGTATAAGTAGGTACATACACTATAATTTATTTTCGTCCTATGTTTTCATAATATATTATACCTAATGTGTCATCGGAAATTTCTATAAGTATATCGAATTACATTGATAAGATTCGATTCCTATCTAGACGACCTTCAATATCACTAGTAGTTATCTTATCGATAGGAATTTCAGGAGCACGATGGCCTGTTGTTTACGCAAATCTTTCTATTGAATGCCTCAATGCACGTACACACATCACATGGCACAAAATTATATCAAGCAGGAATATCGCAACGCCACAAGCGGATGTAGATAACATTTCGCCGGGTTGACATCATTCGAGCTGCATTCGGGTGTGCTAAGAATTGAGGCAGGTACTAGGGTATATAGTTGGAACTGAAATGTGATAGAAGAAATAAGAGAGTGCATACCTACTTAATCTACTACCTACCTAATTTATATGGATCAATGAGTCGGTAACGGCTAAAATGTGAGCACTGAGCAGAGAATTCTATCTCAGGGTTCCCGCTAGAGAACACAGACCGATATAGCTCACGTTGACATCATGATCTTAAATGAGATTGTAACATCATACATACGTACATTGAATACCTCTTCTACTCTTGTAGGGATTTACATCTTGGTATCTTGCAGAGGGATGTAAGTATAGAAATTCCCCTAGCAAAAACTTAAATATTTACTACATGTTAAAGGAAATCTGGCGCAAGCTGGCTACAAATTTAGTAAGGTGGAAAGACAAGTTTCACGCAGGTAGGTAGGTACATGCATGAAGCAGCAGCCAGTGAAGGCAGCGTGGTCGTCGGTGAGAGGAAACCTGTTTGGAGCTAGCTGCCCGCCGCGCCTCGGCGTCGTGGGCGTCTGCCCCGCTGTTGGCGGATCTACCTCACCTAGATAGGTACTCCATCACACTCAACGTACAGGCACAGCTAGCGTTGTTGTTGAATTGCTTGATTATTACGTGGGCACTAATCTACTTACTATCTTCACAATCGATTAGACATGTTGACTAGGTAGATTTTTTGGTGAAAAGGAAAGATTTCTAGACCTACGTAGCTTCTAGACCTGCGTACCTACTTAATATTCATTACATTTTTGAGCAACATAGATAGACATACTGACGGAAAATGCATACAAAATTTTTCAATTACATAATGAATTATTAGAAGAGGCGATGTTTAAAACTATTCTTACCCACAAAATAACAAGATATCATTAAAAAGCAACAAGTTCTTGTAGGAATAGGTGTCAAACCAGTTATTAAAGTGAACAAAAAATAACTTGAATGGCTCTGCGAACTGCGACAAATAAATAAATTTAAATTGGGATGCGGCAAAAATCTTTGCCGATCGGAACAGGTTCTGAATTTATTCAGAATGTAGGTAGGTCCATTTAAAGGTGCGACAAAAAATAAGGTGCCAATAAAAGGACGGAAACCCATTGTTTGAATGTCATTCTGGTATCAGGAATTTCGATGTAAAAAGCGAAGAGGCTAAGGGTTTCTTGTATAGAATTGGACGGCATGGAATACAATGAGTCCTTTGTGAACGTAGGCGCCGAACGGTCTGGCGGCGCGGGCGCAGTGGCGCGGCCGCGCGCCGCTCGGTCTGGCTCCGCCGTAGCCGCGCCTCGCTCGTATCAACACATTCGCTTTGTCACGCACATCCATGATCCCAATAAGGCGAGTGGAATCATGAACCTAAGCCGTTGCATGCACGCTTACATCTACATACAATGCAACTTGTGGCGAGCCCCTTCCCGTGCCCTCGACACGCGTGAATAGAGATTAAGTAGTAAGTATAGTTACTACGGCACCTACCTATTTTACGTACGATCAAGAATTTATTCTGCGTCGTTCTAATCTAAGATAGTAAATTTTCCAGCATAAACATGAAAAAATGTTTCCTCATATCGCGCAACATCAGATTAGTCACAGATTTAGAAATGATACCTACGGTCGCACCTTGTAATAATGTAGAGTCGTAGAAGTAGCACATTTTGTGACCAGTCATTAGTTTAGTTACCTACTACCTACATGATCTATGTCATCACACTACTTGAAGAAATACAGAAGACTCAGTTAAGCGTGGTAGTAGAGTCACTTATAACTTAAGTGACTCTACTACTACGCTGGACTGTGAGACTTAGGTAAGGTTAAGTATAAACTTAGGGACCAAAAAGTAGGTAAGGATTCCGTAATTTTATATCTAATCAGAGATGTCTAAATTATTTGAATTTGTGTAAGTGTATATGTATGTAGTTATGTACATGTACATACCTACTCTTAGTTTCTATTTAACTTAATTTTAGTAGTTTATCTATTACTAGTTATACTTATATTATTATGACATAAAGAGATTAGGTAGGTACTTATATATTTTTTAAAGAATAGATTTTACATAATTTTTTATATCAGCGCGACGTCAAATCCAAAATTTACAAGCATCTCGCCTAAGCATAATTACACGACTTACTCTAGTACTCCTATAAATAAGCATAGATAGGTATGTAAGTAAGTACTTATATTGATGACCTCATAACAACACAATAAATTGCCTACGAGTTATCGTAGTGCGAGTAAACTGGATGTAAGTATACTCTACAATTACATGCAAACCACATCACGCCACCTTTGAGTCATATCCACTCACATAGTATGTAAGCATTCAAGTGAAGATACCGTGGCATAGGCAGGCATGGGCACCCGGCTGATGAGGCATTACCTGGTATTCCAGAGACTTCCTGTCTAGGAAAAATATGCATATAATAAAGGTATTGAATAATTATGCAGAAATTATGTATTGTTAGTCTCTTGTAATAATCATTTATAGCGTAACAAAGCCATTAAATATGCAGTGTTTACGTATGTATGAATAAGAAACAGATACCTAGGTATGTTAAAAAGCCTAGGTACTTACTAGGTAGTTAAATGATGCTTGAAGTTTGCACTTTTTCATTCCACTTCTTTGATCCGCACAAAGACAAAAAGGAGGTTTTGTAAATCTTAATAGCGATCTCAACAGATCCTGAACCCTGTGGTTACACGTTTTCCGATATTCCATCCAGCTAGACGCGTGAGCCTCATATTATGTGTCATGGTCATGTAAAGTTGCTGAGCAAAACATGCAGGTCTACTGTTCGCATCTAAAACATCATCATCCTAGGCCGAATAATTCAATAAAAATCGTTATTTTATACTTCTGTGACCTAAACTGACACCTTATCCCACATTACTGAGCCGTCCTAAGCTCGTTTTTTCAGCGCAGACTTTTTGCGTAGAGATGCGGTTCGGGCTTCGACATGCAGGATATCACGGCGCGTCGGTTGCGGCGCGGCGCCCGATCGACTCGTTTCCAAGAAATCACGCGTGTCTTCGCTTCGTTGTCTGCCTCGGATTTGTTCCTTTTTTGCTTCACTCGATTATCTTATACCAATTTCAAATCTTCTGTACGAGTAGATAACCTTATTGTTGACGCCCGAAGAATAATAAATGAAGAAAATTGGTCCTTCTTGTCTAAAAGGAAGGAAGGTAGTACGTACCTATATGGAAATGCAACCAACTTGTATCCTATCAGTGTACTAAGTTTTAAAATATATGTACTTTGCTTGTTTAACACTATGTAAGTTTCTGCAAACACCTAGATAGGCACTAATTTCTACAATCCGATTAATGTGTTCGTGCATTCTGGTAGTTGTTTACATCGCTTTGCAGTTAATTGGCTCAGGCCATATACCATTAAAGGCATGTTGTCGAGAATCTAGCCCCTCGGCCTGTCCGTCGCACAAACAACCGGTATGCAGCCGCTTTCGTAGTGCTTTACTTATGGCAAACTTTATCCTTTTACGAACTGTATGTTTCATTGTGCAATATAAGTATGTCTTTATTGTGGTTTTGTAAATCGGTTTTGCGATTTATTTGACAATATCGATGGCTTAGAGTGAAAACCTCGGATGTTTCTTTTGCCAAAAAAATCACATCCGAGGTTTTCACTCTAAGCCATCGATATGCTGCTAAGAGTCTGGAATACATATGGAGTTAAATAGTCTGTTTAGATAGTAAAGTTCTAAACAACCATATCTGCCTCTAAAATATCTAGAACCACTTGATCATTTACTTAAAATTAAAAATAATACCTAATTAAGTTACAAATCACCACAGGTAAGTAGCACAAGTAGGTACCGTCTGCCTATGAATGGTATTTTAGATAATTTCCATTGAAACGAAGTATTTCGTCTGAAGTTTGTTAAAATTCTTTGTATCAAGATGAGAACGCTAAACAAAAAAAAAGACGCCTGCATTCCATAGATCCCGCTCCGCCCTTGCATTCCTAGATAGTTAAAGTTATAACGCTTGACTAAGAGAAAGAATGTAAGCACAAAAAATAGATGGATGTTTCGAAAATTAGATCATTCTTGAGTTTCTTGTAAACAACCACCAGAGCCTGGGGCCAGATATAGATTAGGATGAATCCACGTAAAATAATGTAATTTTATTAGACATACGGTACCTTGTGGGGTATATACCTACATAACATAGCTTCCTTCATTAGTATACATACCTACGTAAACTCCGTTTTTTCTTACTTGTCCTATTATGTAAACAATCTTCACAGTACCTACTTTTTGTTGAATTAATTCAAACATAAATATTCTAAAGTAAAATATTTATTAACCACGAAAGTAATTTCCTAAAAAGTCTATTTTAATTTACATTGTTGTAATATTATAAAAAGACATGGTAAGATTGTTTACATAATAGGACAAGTAGGAAAAAACGGAGTTTAGTTTCAAATTCTATCTACATTTGATTTACAGGATAGTTCACTTCATTCAATAAAGGCGAGTTGCTTTTTTCTAATAATATTCTGCTCACATTTGTATATGAATGTCATTTTTATTGGGAATTGGGGATTCATTACGAACTGGGAACTGACGCGCCTTGCCGTGCTAATTAGGCTTTTGTGGAGGTGTTGGCGCCGACTTGTCTTATAGCCCGCCTGCACTAATTTGATGAATGTCACGCGTTTCCTTTACACGGAAATGAATGTTTTTTTACTATACCGTCACTAATAGCAACTAATCGCTAGAGTAGGTACCCAAGTTTTTATTTCCACGACGTTGATTAGATCGACGTAGTAGATCAATGGAAAATGTAACGCCCTCTATGATGCGATCAGTGAACTAAATTATAAAATGATCAATAGATTTATTTGTATTACTAGCCGTGCCCCGGTGCTTCGCTCCAGTGGGAATTTCGGCATAAAAGTAATCCTATGTGCTATTTCTCTATTATCTTTTCGGTATTTTTCTACCCTTGTACCAAATTTCATCGAAATCCATTCAGTTGATTTTGCATGATTGAGTAACGAACATCCGCAAAAACTTACAAATTCACATCCAAACTTTCGCATTTATATCTAATATTAGTAGGATTTCGTGTTCAATTCAATAAACTTAATGGAATTTAATTTAAATCTAAAACGAAAAGTACATATTAATTTAACCAGATTTAAAAGACAACTAGCGCCATCTATTGCCAAAGTTCTGCATTATTATTGATTGATACACTGTATCAATCAGCATGGAAACTGTTCAAATAGTTTCAAAAATATATTTGTTATTAATACAAAAAGTTAATGAAACAACAGAACTAATTGTGATATCCAGCAAACTTAGATATTGTAATAAATTATAAAATGTCCAACAACATTGAAATTGTAATTAGGTACTTACCTACTTGAGTACATATAGTATTCTACTCGATTTTCGACAATAATAATAAGGTTTGAAACTAAATACCTATAATAAATGTAATTTACATATTCATCTAATACAGGAAAGTAGGTTGAATTTGTGGTTGATATTAACTTGAAAGGTTAAGTGGTATTACACACACACCTTAGTTTTTCTAGAATAGGTATTATTTTTTTTAGTTTAAAATCATTAAAAGCAAAAAACACTTACATTTGAAAAGTCTTTTATTTAAACAACCTCCCACACTTCTTCAAAAGCAGTGCCAAGTTTAGCACAAGTCAATGCCGCAGATAATGGATAATTACTTATAGATATAACATCTTCAGAGTAATCCACTTCGACTTTCCCATGGGCCATGGCTCCTATGATCAATACTATGGGCTCATCTTTAGGGACCAAGTCTCGGCAATTCTGAACCACTTTGGAACTAAAGGACATGGTTATCTTCTTAACACCTACAGGAAGATGTGATGTAACTGGGTTTTTTATCACCTTCAACAGTTTCATGGGACCATCTGATGCTCTGATTGCAAACTTATGTAGCAGTTGAACTGAAATAAAGAATGTAGAGTTAACCCAAACAAAAAAATAGAAGTGGAAAGTTCTAAAATATGCACCTTGCATTTGTGAATTATATATTTTTAGGATTTCATACTTCATCATATATCTAAATATCTTCAAACGGCTTAGATTTTCTTAACATCAACTCACCAATATATGGTTTACATATTTTTCTGCCTAATTATATTAAATCATTAATTAATTACCTCCACGGGAAAAAGGTGCGATAATATGTATGTCGGAGAATAAAATTTAGAAAGGGCAATATCTGGTCAATAACTAATTTGTTGAAGTTAATATCTGCTCTCTAATTAATTTGTACTTCAGTGAGTCAATAAAACAGTTGAATTGTCATAACAAAAAAAATTGTAGTCCGGGTTTGACAAGCGTGCGGTGCGGTCAGGTGTGCTCTCTGTCAGTTAGCTTGATGATTTAAATTAGATCAGCCGTGTAATGATAACCCTGATTAGGTTAGTTAGTGAAAACACGGTGGGAGATCAGATTAAGAGAGGTTGATGGTCACCGCAGGCCGCGGGGCGGTGCGCCTTGCTATAACCGTAAGTTTTCAAAGGTATTGTTTTTCATGGTCATGTTGGCCATTGTCCTGAGTAGTGTTTGAATCTAACTCTCAAACACTACTCAGGATGGTTAGTGTTGGATGATTTAGTAATCAGAGTTCATCCGAGGAACTGCTGGGTGTTTTGGGCTGTAACCTGAAATAGGGATTCACTACCCTGTCTTTTACCAGCTGAGCATGTTATTTTAGAAATACCCTCATCCTGACAGTTAATATGATCTGAATTAGTTAATTGCGTCCACATATTCTTTTCTGCGAAGCTAATGTAAAAGTAACTGCGCAGACCGGTTTGGTCATGCATTCTGAACTCGGCCCCTCCTGCCTGATTCGGGACCGGGCTCCTGACGAAATGTATGTATGAATGTAATTATATTAAATAATCTTCCATTTGGAAGACTCGGCATACAATAAATCAACATATACGTATTTATAATACATCAACATTTGAAAACATTAATGGCTTCGGCAAACCAAACGTGGGACACTAGCAGCGCTGTTTGAATGCGGGCGCAAATGTGCGCAAGTTGTGATACAAGAAACTCTATGAACTATGGTACACCAAATTTTAACGCGGGCCAGCGCTCAAACTGCTCCGTGCCGCGCCGCTCTGAAACTGCCAGACGGCAAACCAGGCGGCGCGGGATTGGGGCAGCAACCGCGCGGCTCGAGCGCGGGCGCTTCTGGATAACTATGGCGGCCATGTTAGCATGGCTCACCAGGGCGTTCGCAGTGCAGCGCGCGGCGCGGCGAAAGCAGTTGACAACTTTTGTATTTTTTTACAACCGAGTGATGGATATCAGTGAAAAGATAATCAAATTAGTGCGTAAAAATAAATGTTTGTGTGATTTTCGAGACAAATATTATAGAAATATAACAAACAAATGCGAAAATATATGAAAATTTTATCCTAATGACTTTCCAGCTCCCTCCATTGACGATGATATTCCCCATATTTTTCTCTTCTTGCATTGATATCATAAACCCAAATTCTTCTTTTCGCCTTAGAGCCGAATTGCAGTATCAATTGTATATCCTCTTTATCCGAATTCGTGTCTTTCAACATCTTGCAGCGCTGCATGCCTAACCAGTCATACTGAACGCGGTTTAAACATGGTCAGGCGCTGCAACTGCTTTGAACCTGCTGCTGCGTTCAGTATGCCCACTCCCACACTGCTACTGACCTGCTCTGCTTCTGACCCGCATTTGGTTTGCTGAAGCCTTACACTGTCTGATTGAGTTATTTATCAAATAAATATATTGATTAATTGTTGTAATTACCCTATTGTTATTAATAATTATTGTAATTACCCATTAATCCGGCAAATCTCTTGAATGTTCTTGGTATTCGAGTCTGTGGGTTTATTTCTATAAGAACATTTTTTCTGTATGAATATAGACCTGGAGTAGACCAGCTCGATTCAGTGGTGAGTCCATTAGCATCAACAAAGATTGGTGAGTGATGTCTGGACGACAGGAACCAGGATCGCGGTCATTCTTCCGCAGGATGTTAGCATGGTCATCACAGTTCAATAATTCAAAGCTGTTCCCTGTCTGTATGAAATTAAATTACCATAATGGGGAATTTCTAATCTATATTTTAATTTCAAAAACATCAAACTAATGCCTGCCTGTGTGAATCACTCTCAGAAAATCCGTTTGGTAGTTTTCCAATTTATTGAGATGTTAAAAGACAGACGCGGCAGTAGGATTGTGATGACTACAGTGTAGAGTCATCACAAATAAATTTTCAGACTCTACACATTCATAACAAAAGTTCTGGTACCTAGCACTTACTTTTACGGTCTCCAATTGAGCATTTTCTAGAATAACAATAAGTCGTTTCTCTTGCTTTTTTATGTGTGAAGTAACTAAGTGCCTAGGTATTGGATCATATTCAAATTCGTCGTCTTTTGAAGCCAGTTTTCTTTTCTTACCCATATTTTAAATATTTAACTTCGATAGGTAAAACTTCTAATTGATAAGATATCTACTAAATTACATTTAAAAAAACAAATAAATAGACAGAAATCATAACATAAACTTAATTGCACATCAACTAATATTCTTTTCACTAAATATACCACAACACAACACGAAACGTAGTGATTATATACTCTTTGACAACACGTGCTTTTGTTTTGACTACCTAAATTAAATGTCATAATCAATGTCATGTCAAATTGTTGCAGCAATAGTGGTTGACTGTCGATAGTGTTGTCAATGTGGTTGATTGACTGTCGAATACTGTCGATAGTGTTGTCAATAGTACACAGAAGTAAATTTTTTTTTTCAATAGTATAATACACAGAAGTAAATTTTTTTTAAATATAAGCAGAAGGAACACAAATTTCACACACACACTGATGATATTTGACAATATTTGCATCCTGTTCATGATAAGGACTGTCACATAACTCTGTCCCTTTCCTTCCGTAGCATTGCAATGTATTGCAACACGAACCACTACACTGAAAGATTTATCATCCAAGCCGGATTTTTCATGCGAAATGATCCTTAACTGTCATATTTGTTGTGTTGTCACAGTTATCATAAATATTTAAAATTATTTTTTACTGTTTTGTGCTTTTAAACTCAATAGAAATGATAAAATGCAACGTGTACAATATGTGGAAGTGTTTCATAAAAAAATATTCGTGGAATATCGTTCCTTCGGTAAGCAATACATGTTTTTTTGACGTGCCCAATGATAATATACAATTTCGTGTTATTTTTGAAACAATAACCATTATTAGACTTTTGAATGCTATTTATCAGCAATATCATTATTTATTTTATAAAGTAGTGTATTAATTATAACCATTTCATAAGAAATACTACAAGTAATTTAATAATTTCGTAAATAGCATAGATCATTTGACGGATCCAGTTTTGTTTACTATGGCTGGGCCGAATCAAGGCAAATATACGAATTTAGTACCTATTCTATAAAAATCTCAGGAATTCTTTCTTGAAGATTAAAATGCACATTTTATAAAAATACTGACAGTGAATTTTATTTCAGGACAAGGAAAATATGCCAAAAAATAATAAACTCAAGAAAGAGAACTGTTACGGGGAGTATTTCTCTTACGTACTACGAGTACCAGGACAGTGAATGGACGCCAGCAACCATTAACATCATTGCAATGTTTCATTGCACGTGATTTTTAATAATTTAAAATAAATTTTATTGATTTAATGACTAGTATTTTTTCCCAAAAGGGATAGAATTTCCCATCGTAAAAAGCTGATGCAGATCCGTCCGCATACCGCGCACGGCTTAAGATTCAGCGTCTCAAAATTTTTGGTTTTGCTACACTGTACCGAATATAATTAATTATCTTAGATCCGACCCTGTATTCTGTCGTTGTGTGAATAATAATCTTAGTGTGTGTTTTTGCCATGCAATTTCAAATGACATGTTCAGTCTGCTTACTATTATTATATGTCTGTGGTATCATGGAAGTAGTAAGTACTTTGTTGTACAAAGTACTTACTACTTCCATGATACCGATAGTGTGACTATTTTGGTAAGGTCACAATATAATAATTAAATTAACTGTGGTTTATTTTGTTAGTTAATCAATGGTTTAAAAACAGTTTTCAAGACGGTACCCGTAGGAAATGTGTCAAAGTGACAATGTCACTTGTGTCACCCCCTTTTTGTAATAAATCCAACGTGCGATCGTTATGACATTATAGCGAGGCAGTCTGATTTGTGGCGCGGTGCGGTGCGGACGTGTCATCCGGTTGTGTTGAATTATTTGTAGCTATGTAGTCAGTGTCAGAATACTGTTACTTACTTAGTGCGTTAACGATGTAACTATGTGTGATGGTGTTATCAGCGCAATATTGGAGATCTTAGTTAGCACGGAAGACCATTCAGTAGAACTCACTGGTTGAAATGGATTGATCCGTGCGTGGTGGGGCACGGTTCCTTGCCGTGGGTAGGTTAGGGTTGGACCTTAGCCGTAACACGTGGACCAAATGAGAGGTTAGTGCTAGATGATTTCTTAATCCGTTAATATCTGATGAATCCCTGGATGCTTTGGGCTGTAACTTGATATAGGAGTTGTTTACCCTGCCAATTAAGAGCTGTGCATGTTATTTAAAAAATACCCTCGTCCTGACAGTTAATATTTAAACAGAGTTTAGTACCCACATGTGTTTTCACGTGAACCCGTTGTTGAAGTACCTGTACTGTATTTACCGCTCTGGTCATCCATTTCTGAGCTCGGCCCCCCTGAACCCGTGATGATCTGATGATTCTGATGTTGTGATGTGTTCAATTCCGACAAAGTCGTGACATTAAGTTCGAGGAACTAACATTGATGATGTATCTGGCAACTCCAAACGTATGTACTGACATCGAAATTGAATTTTTTTCCGTTTGTATTTTTATTGTTTTGATTAAACTGCAATAAATTAAGACCAAACTAGACAGAAAAGTTGAAAAAATAGTAAAGGAAATCGGAGTCGCACGCGGGAATTGATTTTTAAGTTTTCAGCGATGTTTTTCGGAGTGCAAAGTTGGACGAATTTGGTGAGATTTTGATGATTTTATTGTCGAACATCATCTATTATGGGTATGTAATAATGTTATTGTTTGTTTTTAATCTACCTGAAGTTACAAATATACTGAATTTGCGATTTTTAAAAGAAAAAAGGTATTATTCACGACCACAGTGAAATAAACAGACAATTAGTGATTTTAAATGTGTAAATAATCAGTGCAAAAATAAGTGATAACAGTGTTTAGTGTTAGAATTATCTCTTATAAAAAACTTTACGTATCAATGAGTAGATGTTAGTTATGTGTGAAATACGTTTTGTATCTTTAAGTTTTCGTAACTTTGTTTATGTTTGTATATATGTGTATGTAAGCCTCTATTTTCTTAATAAAGATTGATATTTTTGTTGTTTCATTTATAAATAAGACATGATAGAAATACTAGGTTTCATGTCAAAGTACTAATGTTGAGGTTTGCATATTTTTACACAAACATATTTAAGTTCACATACTTACATTTTCACATAGTTTTAGGTCTTACTAGGTCATACACATAGATTTATAGGATAGGTAAACGCTAGACACAGACTGAGAAATGCAACATCTTGTGTCCGAGTATTTAAATGACCCCTCTCGTGCTGGGGTGCGGGGAAAGCACACCTACCCATGTATATTTATAGTGGGGATTTTCCAACGCATTTTCCAGGAAAACTAGCGTCCCTATCACTTGGAAGATACTCTAAATTGGTAGAATAGACTAAGACCTAACTATTAGTGTAAGTTTTATGATGTAAATATTAGTTTTAAGTATGTTTTACAAGTAATAAAGTTTTGAGGTGCGCGGGGGAGCGCGGGACGAGGTACTGCCAGGCAATCTTATAAAAGCGCGCGCGTTACAAGACCGCGCCAGTTCGTTCGATCGCGGGTTACAGTGCAAACAAGAAGAACAAGGAAGAAAGAAGCCCTGGAAGAAATCCCTGCCTAATAGTGCCTGGCTCCCTCTCTCTCCACGTCGCTTTGCTGTTCTCTATGAAGAAAGTGTTTTATTTTACTATCCTTTTTCTAAGCGTCTTCTTGAAACTCAAGCCTACAGTATACAGTCCTAAATCAAGATTTCCCCCACCCATCAGTCCATTGCTCATCAACGCGTCTCTTCACGTCATTCACTAGTGCGGTGCTGTTCAGGTATTGTTTACATTGTACACTTTTAGGTTAAACTGAAATTGTAAATAGGTCATTTTATAGTATGACCATAAATTTTTGATACATTATGATGGTACATCTCAGTCTTTTCGGGTTTTCTACCAATTTTGAATTTGAATTATTTGTTTCTTGTGAATAAGTTATTGTTTCTATTCTGTTACAATTTATATTTTATTTAGGGTAAACCAAAGAGTCCAGTGAGACGGATAGTCGAGACGCAGCAACTTGTTGAAGAGGCCTTCAACAGCATCACATCTGAATATGGAAAAACTGCTGCCATTACTGAGACGCTCAAAAAAGCCCATGAGCGAGGACTGTATCTAGATATAGATGAATTGATTGTTCGCTTAAGCGATGATTGCAGCAGTGGTGACAGTAGTCGTAGTGATGATGGTGCCGCTGATGAAAACGGCTACGAAACGTTTCTTGTTGTTGAATATTTGGAATCCGGTGATGAGTGAAAGTTATCAATCTCAGGATTTTAACTATAAAAAGTTTATTTTAGTTAAATTAAAAATTTATTAAATTAAATTTAGTAAAACTTTTCATAAGCAGAGGTAGCTACTGTAAATAAAACGTAGTGAATATGACTGTATTGTGTCTTATTTAATAACTCACTTTACTTGAACGAACTACTAGTATCAAAATAATTTTGGCCACACTATATAGGGTTGCTACATGCATACCAGTGGCGCCATCATTTGATTTCACAACTTTATAGACACACTGTATCAATAGCCAACAGTTTGCAATACACCGCTGATAACCGATACTATCGGTAGTATTGGTTTTCAATACTATCGATACTATTGATGTTTTCTAATCGATAGTATCGAAACTGTTGCATCGATAGCTTGTAAAAATTCAATAGTATCTGTAGCTTTGGTTATCATCAATAGTATTGGCTATCGATAGTATGACTATTTTTCAAGGTCAACTATCGATAGTTCCTTTAACGCTTTTGTCAATGCATTGATTTAGATGACTTTTTGCAGCGCGGCAGATTTAAGGTGAACGCAGACTTGTGCCACACCGCTGTCCCCGCATTTGATTCCTTTATATGAAGTTGTATGTAACCTCGCGTACCTACAGGCACCGCAGTCCCTGACACGGCCGAATTCCCCGAGCCGCAGCCGCAGCTGATGACATAACTACCAACATCGGACGCTGCGGCGCAGGTGATTCGCATCCAGAGGCCGGTAGTATTTCCATCCGTATGATGTTTCTCGTACAAGTACGACCTTACATCCATCCTCGTACAATATTGTACAAGCTTTATTGATAGGATCCTTTTTTTATAGCCAGATATTGTGTCCCACATAGTCTATTCCAAGCAATTTGCTGCTTGCTACTCAAGAAACCCTTTGTTAATAGGTACAAATAATTTTAATTCCTGGATAACAAACTTTGGAAAGCAATTATAGTACGGCGGAAACCTAATCTCCCGTATGAAGTATGTCAGTTTGACAATAATAGTGATGTACCCCTAGACTATTGAATCATTCCCTAGTATAGACCAAGCCTATGATTTGCAAATCGTGACACGTCGTTGCATCGCGTGGTGCATCTTTTGACAGTTAAATTCGATAGGACATGTAAACTTTCCAATCATTAATCATGCTGTTTTTTTTAGAATTTAATTTCGATTATAATAAAATAGAAGATAAATAATATACAGGGTGTAAGAACATGTCCGACATAGCCGAAACCCACGTAATCTCCCCATTAATATGAACATTTTTCCCCAAGAAACCATGCCTGGGAAATCAGTAGTTTCCGAGATAATGAGGTTCAAAGTTGAATTGAAAATTTTCATTTTTTTGCAGATTTGTAAAATTTATCATTTAACTGTCATTTCATCCAAAGGAACCTCATTAGAATTTTAAAGAATTCCCCATCAAAACGAACGCTAAAGTTTAAAACAAGTAATGAATAGCGCCCATCGCCAGCATACGCGCACACTCACAGCTGATTATTCGTGCGGGCGGGCCGCCTGCCGCGCCCCCCGCGCTCACCCCCCCCGGTCAATGACACGTGAATCAAAATCTGTAGTTACAGTTCAGTAGTAATATTTTTTTTATTTAAAATTAAAGAAATTAACCTACGAACTCCTGGCCTCTACTTTTTTAATCACTTATTTTTGTATTAAATTATTTATTTTATTTATTAGGAAGACCAACAGACATTTATACAATAATAGGTTCATAGGTAACTTTAACTAGATAATGTTTGTAGCAAAATGAAAGAAATAAAACCTTGCTTCCAATAAATTGACAGGAGAATTGTAAATTGCTTCTTGGGAAAAATAAACTTTACCTTAGCGTTTAACAGCATGTAAGTACACTTTCATAACATTTTACGAATCAAGAAACCAAATAATTGTACAGATCTACTGAGTGAGTCATCTTTTAAATGATAATGATACTTTATTTTTTCATGCAAATTGACACGGCCTAACGCCTAGTAAAAATGGTTTAGCAATTTGCATTTTTACGTATCTCTATCACAAGGCAATCGTTCAGATACAGGGAAGTTCTTATTTTTTTCATGGAGACAGGTAACATTTCTAGACCTAGACCCTTCATGAAGACCCAACACGTAAAATGAACAGGGAGCTATGCTGTTAGGGTTTGTTCCTTCTAACACAGAGGAATAATACTACTTCTACAAGGGGCAGATTAGGTAAATGCTTCTGCGATGCGATCTGATCAGACATTCCTTTATTTCATTTCTACCTGTAGTTAGGTAGGTAAATAACTCTTCTTAGATCTCACAATACCTGACACTGAAGTAGTTAAAAAATGTAAGTTAAGCGAGAAAAGTTGTACTGCAAAACGGCTAGATGGCGCACACTTTAAAGCCGCCCGCCGGCGCCGCCGCCGAAAGAAAATGCGGTACCTACTCTAGTTAGTTTAGTAGCGTTGCGCGCGTCCTTGAAGTTTAGAGAAACTTTCTGGATATTTTAACGTGATCTTATTAGTAATTCCTGGATTGATCAGGTTTTTGTGACTTGTGTTTTGTCGTGCTGCTGTGCTTTTGTGTGTTATCGTATTGTTTTGTGTTTGTTGGGTTATTGACAAAATGCTATTCCAGTATTCTGCGGAGGAATACCTCAACATGATTTTTTGTTACGACATAGCCGAAGGCAACACGTGTAGGCGAGTATCTACCTCGCTTCTCTTTATCCGGCGCATGTAAGTACGTAGGTACCTTCGATTTAAAAATGGAATTATGAGCCACCGTACCTAACGTTAGCTCCAACATAAAGCACGGGCTACTGACCAGCATTGATACCAAATGATATCCGCATTAACATACGAAAATTTAGTAGCCTAGGCTAGGTTTCCCAGCAAGTCTGCCGGGTATGATTCGAGTGCCTAGTACCTAGTTGTACAGTGAGTCAAAGTTCACCGTATTTAGATCATTTTGGACATGAGTTCGTGTGCAAAATTAGCAAAACCTTACACCTCGCCTTACAATGTTAGTTAGATTTGGTTTGCGGATTACTGTACATGAAATCTTTGCTGTACATGCGTACACATTATTACGTTGTACATACATAGTAGGTACATACGTTTGTCCTTACACGCGTAGCGAAGCGATAGCGCGTCGTCGTCGTGTTTAGCCGCCACGGGTACGGGGTGGGAAGGGGGGCCGACGCGATCTTTAGTCAAAGTTCGCTATACACTGATTGTGATTATTTATATTTTTTTTTGATATCTAATTTATTGATTATTTTTCCCAGTCAAATTTTTACTCTGAAGTGACTTTAATTAGGGTACCCTATGCATACGTAACGGCTATGTCGGACATGATTATACACCCTGTATATGAGGCCTGTTTACATTTTTATTTTGTGTTATGAACTTTATACATTACTTTAAAGTATTTACATTTAACAAATGAACTCAACTTTTAAAATGAATCTATTGATTATGATATTTTTATGTGCGAGTGTCGACTGTGCCAATCACAGACATATAAAAAAAAAATTATTTCTGTGGTGCCAATCACTAATACATCTATCTTGTCATTTTGTTTTTATCTTGTTTAAAAAAAAAATATTTCTGTGGTGCCAATCACTATACATCTATCTTGTCATTTGTTTTTATCTTGTTTATGAATTTTCTGCTCACGCAGAAAACAATAGGATTTGGCCTATACTATCTCTCTAGTACTAAGAGAAAATCTTTGAAGCTCTATGGATGTACATAAACACGAATCGCTACGATTTATTTGATGTTACGTAAAAATATTTTTTTTTTATTAATTACAAGTTTAAACCATCAAAGTAGCTGCCATAGTCTCTAACATGGATAATAAATTCATTGTGAATAATATTATCTACTCTGATGTCACGATTTGATACGATTGCGTGAATTTTTATCCCGCTTTTTTTTTTGTTTTGCTTTAATGTTATTTTTTGTAAATCTTAAAGCGCAACAATTTTTATATTCAGCATTTAAAAATCTCAAACAAACTATAATAAATTATAAATTAAACGATGTATCGCGATTTTTTACATTTTCACTATCGATTTAGGGATGATTCTCATTAGAGCGGGCCGTGCCCGGAGCGGGGCGGGGACAGGCCGGGGCCTGTCCGTGCTGCACTGTTCATATTACACCGAATGTATGGGGCGGGACGCGAGCGTGCAACAACCGTGGTGCAAACGAGCGTCGAGCGGGCCCGGACGGGACACTGTTAATGCACTGTGTAATATAAATTGATTCATACAAAATGTATGTAACAGATTAAATCCGTGCCCCGTCCGGGCCACGTCCACGGCCCGCCCCGGGCACAGCTCGCTCTAATGAGAATCATCCCTTATTGTAGCCGGATGCAATGGTATTCCCTAAACGGGCAAGCCGGAAATTCAAGTACTACATTTCCGCGCTTAGATTAAAAAAATCGGAACTTCATGGGCTTGACCCTGGTGACACCTGCCATACGGGAGTTTAGGTTTCGGCCTGACTATAGTTTTAGTTAATAATAATCCTGTGTTACCTAATAATTTTTTTTTATTATACCAGATTGAGTGTACAAGACGCGCCTTACCATATGCTGCCATAAAATTAGATTTTTAATGATTTTTTTTTATGTCTAATGACCTTTAGACACCTTGTTTTGCAATTCGTTTCTGAACTGTTTGACAGCTATCTGTCAGTATAATTTGTCAGTCAAGTCAATGTCACAATCACAAGGGTATTGAATTCATTCCATCTTTAGATCAAGCGAGATCAATATAGGTAATTTAATTTTTTTTGTTCCTACGTTTTGAGAACAACAACACCCTAAAATTTTGCCCTTATCGTAAATAATTTTGTTCCAATCCCAATGGCAAATGACAGGGAAGTTCTGCGTGAAATATGGGATGGGAAGTTGCCTATTTGTTTTCAACTAGATCAAGAAGAAATTATGGAAATCCAGCAACCCGATCCATTCTATGTTATGGTACCAAGACTAAGCTACTTTCCTCTAGTAACTGATAAGGTTAGTACAGGCAGTACATCAAAATTCTATAGACCTCTTTAGTGTCAAAAAAAGTTTTTTAATAAATCTATTCTAGACTACTTTCTATGTAAGTCCTAATAACAGATTAACTAAACTTTTATTTTAGATGAAAAGGCATTTCTTGAGATATATATCTCAAGAAAATGCAGATAATGAGATGTGGCTTGATTATAATGGGCAACCCTTGAAGTGGCACTATCCAATAGGCTTTCTTTATGACCTGTATTGTGGCAATGACCCGCAGCTACCTTGGACACTGACAGTGCACTTCACCAAGTTTCCAGAAGACATTCTCCTTCATTGTCCCAACAAGTAATGATATTGGATTTTTATTTACTTGGTAACATATTGACTATGATTTGTTTTACTAGTGAAAATATTTGGGTCATGCTTAGCTGATTAGTGGGCTTTCTGGCTATTCAGCTAAGCGTGGCCTTCCGAGTCTCACGACTCTTGGCTCTGTCTACCCCGGGTTAAAGATGTGATTCTATGTATGTATGTGGGATAAAGGCTCGGAGTGAAACCACAGGATGCACGACAAATCTTTATTTTAACTCAGGACACCTTATAACAGTACACACGCGTATCGCCATCTTAATTCTATATCTTCCATCCCTTTCACTCCCACCTCTCATTCATCACGTTCCATTTCCCACATTCGGCCGTCCTGCTCTCTTGTCTGTCCTCAGACAATCATCTCGCTCACACACATCAACCAGACCAACATCTTTTAACAAAAATAGGTACAACTTTAATAAAAATAGGTACATCTTTAACTGTGGCAACAATAGGTAAGAAAATAACACTAATTATTACCTACTATGGTTCTATACATTGTAACAAGAATACAGTACTGGGAAATTACTATATTTTATTACCCTTGAAAATAAATTATGAAATAACGAACTCTATACAGTCTTTAAACACATTAAAGAAAGTAAGATCCTATATAATTTTAAGTTATGAAAATAGTAATACCTATTTACTTAAATGCTAACATGCACATATGTAAAACTAAAATATTTTAAACTTTCATACCATACATCACACATTATAGTATTATAATGTCATACCATTTGTTAGCCAACTGGCCACCGTTTTATGTAGTCAGCGGCACTGGAAGTGCGGTTCGGGCCTTCCGCAGTCTCATCCGCCTTTTCCACATCATAGCGATCCCTCGAGTGCACCTTTGTGATCTTGTAGGGTCCTAGGAATTTTGCCTTTATCTTCAACCCTGATCCAAATTGAGTCCTTTTAATTGCTACCAGATCACCTATCTCATACTTCTGACTCTCCTTCCTCTTCTTGTTATAATATTTTCTGTTTTCCTCTTGGACAGCTAAAATTTGTTCCTTAGCCTTTTGACGTAGTTCTTCTCTATTTTCATCATACTGAATCGCGGCTTCCTCCTGAAGTAACTGTAAAATTTGGGCATCTTTTCTACACTTCATTTTCGTACCAATAAGCAAATTGAAAGGTGTAGTATTGATACTCCTTTGGTAGGTACTGTTCAGTGCTCTCTGCACCCTACTTACATGCTTATACCATGCTCCAGGACTTTCAATGCACAGCTTCGTCAGCATTGGTATAATAATCCTATGTATTCTCTCTACCTGCCCGTTACCACGTGGTATGCCAGTGGTAATTGTTATATGCAGGATATTTTCTTCCTTACAGTAGTCCTGAAATTCATGACTGGTGAATGCTGTTCCCCTGTCTGTTATAAACCTGCTTGGATTCCCAAAAGTCTGCTGATGGATTCTCAACTTATTCAGCGTCTCCGCACTAGATGTAGTTTTGACAGGAAACAACCATACAAATTTTGTGAAGGCATCGATCACAGTTAGAATATAATTGTATTGCTTACGGGTTCCCGTCATGGGTCCAACGTGATCTAGGTGCAGTGTATCCAGTGGGATACTTTCCTTCTCTATGGGGTACAGGAATCCCTCTTGCTTTCCTTCTTTTCTTGATGCAAGTAGACAAGGTATACAGGCCAACATAAATTCTTCTAGTTTTCTGTCTAAATCTTTAATGTAATAATCTTGTGATATCAATTCTTTCATTTTCTTCTTAGAAAAGTGACCATTACTGTGAGTTCTCATTATTATTTCTTTTTCAAAGTGTTTCGGGATAACTAACAACTTTCCTGGTCCCTTGTATAATATACCACCGTCCAATGTATAATCTTTGTAAGCTTTCTCTGTTAGGATATCCTTAATTGCTTTTATACCATCGTCTTGATCCTGTGCTTGCTTAATTTGATCTCTTAGGCTTGTGAGGGTGGCCACATATGGATTACGGCTTAGAGCATCAGCATGTGGCATCTTTTCTCCAGCTCTATGCTCTACTTCAAAGTCATATTCATTTAACATCATAACCCATCGAGCCACTTTCGCGGTGAGATCCTTCTTCATCAGGGTTTGCTGAAAAGCTTTACAATCTGTTACTAATTTGAAATGAATTCCATATAAATAATGGCGAAACTTCTTTACACCTTCAACTATTGCCAATGCCTCTAATTCATAGCTGGAATATCTACTTTGAGCATCATTATTCTTACGACTCATATACTGAACTGGGTGTAAGCCAGTGGAATGATGCTGCATTACAATAGCTGATATTGCAATGTGAGAGGCATCAGTATGCAGCTCTGTCTTCAGCTTAGGATTAAATATCTTTAAAACTGGACCAGAAGTTAATTTTTGCTTTAATGTATTAAAAGCAAGCCAATGTTCTTCATTAAACACAAAGTCGGCGTCCTTCTTTAATAAGTCATTCAGTGGCTTGGCTATAGTAGCATAGTTTTCTATGTACTTTCTAAAATAGGAGGTCAATCCTAAGAAACTTTTAAGCTGCTTACCGTTTCTTGGTTCGGGGAACTTCATGACTGCATCAGTCTTTTCTGTAGTCGGGCATACCTCACCATCTTTGATGACATGACCCAAGTACTCGATCTCTCTTTGCAATAATTTTGCCTTCTTCCAGTTGATTCGCAAGCCATACTGCTCAGCGATATCCAACACCTGTCTTAGTCTTTGCAAACCGTGTACTTCATCGACTGCTGGAATTATAATATCGTCTATGAATATCATCATAACCTTTTGCGCTATCAGCTCCCTGAAGATAATATTGACAAATCTCATAAAATATTTTGGACTGATCGAAAGTCCAAAGGGAGCTCTCAAAAATTCAAACTGCCCATGATGTGTCACGAAGGAAGTGTATGGGACTGACTCCTCACTTATCTTCAAATGAAAAAAACCATTTTTAAATCAAGCACACTGAATATCTTGGCTTGAGCCAATCTATCAATTAAATCATCTATTATAGGGAGGGGATATTCGTCTTTTACAATCTTAGAGTTCAACTGCCTATAATCAACACATACCCGAGTTGTGCCGTCTTTCTTTTTCACTAATACCAGGGGGCTAGAATATTCAGAATAGCTCACCTGGATGATGCCGTCTCTGAGCCATTCCTCTATTTGCTCTTCAACTATACCTTGCTCGGCGTAGGACAGTCGCCGGGGGCGATGAGACACTGGCGCATCATCCTTCAAAACGATCTTAAGTTCAATTGGAGCCTCCTTCACTTGAACTGGATTGTAACTGCTAATGCACTCATACGCCTCCTGCTTGACAAGAGGATCACGCACATGATCCAGCAAAGAGTCAGACATACCTGTGAAACAATTAACATTAGATAACCATTCATTCTCGTCTTTGTATATATTCACGCATCCGTCACTCATAAGTACTGTCACACTCCTCAAAAACTCATGACCTATAATTATATCGTAAGGCATAGAGTCTCTATTTATGATGTGGAATGTAACACCGCTGTAGCACTGACCGTCAATCGCAATGTTCATCGTTATTTTGCCCAGAGATTGCACTCGCGAACGCCCAAGTCCGGTTAGCATTAGACCGCCGCTGACATGGCACTCAGATAATTGCAAGTTAGCATATAAATCCGCGGAGATCAAGTTCACATCACTACCGGAGTCTATGAGTGCGTCCGCACCGTAAATATTGTTAATTAGTACACGTTTAATTGGTTTTCCGCCGTAATTCTTGTTCACTTCTTGTTTGTTTACGTTCATCATAATGCCGGTATTGTCAAAGTTTGACGTTGACGTCTCGTCACTTTCGCTGTCATGGCCACCGCAGAACTCGCGCTGATTGGTCGTCGACTCCGCTGTACCGAACATGGCGGCACGCTGTTTTACCGACGTCCCCGCTGAAGTTGCATTCCGTTTAGCGCGAACCTGCGCCTGACCGGATGTGGACTGTTTTACCGGCACTGATGACGTCGTAGCCGAGTTCCGCTCCATCTTCGCACCGCTACTTCCGCCCACCGATGATGGCGCTGCTGTCGAAGTGCAACGGGATCCAATATGGCCGAATTGATTGCACTTGAAACATTTAAGTCCATTCGGACACTGAGATGACACATGACTTCTTTCGCCGCAATTATAGCAACGACGCGATGTAAATGCAGCTACTCCTTGCTTCTTTGCAGCAGCGGTTTCGGCGCGGACGTCTGATTTAATCTTCTCGTAAATAGCCAACTTCTCCTTTAGGGCACTATAGGTAGTGACGCCATACAAAATCATTTTATTTACTTGGCTATCTTGAATTCCGTCTATTATGTATTGGATGGCTACGTAATCAGGGAATTTTGCTCGTTTCCCGAGCTCCTTCATCACGAGCATGTACTGTTGATATGTTTCATCTTTGCTTTTCTTTCTTGCAGACATTAGCTCGTGCATCTCCTTGACATTGATCGTGTCAGGAAATTCCCGCTGCAGGGCGATCTTCAATTCATCATACGTCTTATATACCTTTTCAGATTTTAGCCATAGGGCCGCCGTGCCACATAGCGACCTCCGCGCTATAATCAACTTCTGCTGGGCACTCCAGCCAAATACTTCGGCATTATCCTCAATGTCTTGGGCCCATTTCGTAGAGGAGTAAGACTTGTCCTCGCCATTGAAAGGGGCGACGCTTCCCTCAAAAAAATTCATCATCGTAGTAGGTACGACAGCCTGCGAGCTTGCCGAATCGCTTGAGCCGCCAGCCATCGTCGCGTTCGTCTTTGTAAACCGTCTTTATAAGCTCGTCTTCCAGAAATCGTCGTCTCGTCGTCGTGGCCCACGCTGCAAAACCACGTTGCGTCTTGGGGTTATGCGCGCCGGCCGGTATCGTCTTCTTATCTTCTTAAATACGTCTTCTTATACACTCCAAGTCCATCCCGGACGAGCCCCCAAATTTGTGGGATAAAGGCTCGGAGTGAAACCACAGGATGCACGACAAATCTTTATTTTAACTCAGGACACCTTATAACAGTACACACGCGTATCGCCATCTTAATTCTATATCTTCCATCCCTTTCACTCCCACCTCTCATTCATCACGTTCCATTTCCCACATGTATGCAAAATATTTGGTACTTATTTTTGTTTTCAGAGAAGTTGTTGAAGCTCACTACATGTCAACAGTAAAAAGAGGCTGATGTGCTGAAGCATCGAGGCCAGGTCATGTCCACAATGCAGAAAAAAGACCATAACCAGCTATGGCTTGGTTTACAAAATGGTATTTTTTTTACTATAATTATTATAAAATAGATTCGGTTACCTATTATAATTATTGATATTGTGTCATAATGAGATATGAATAAGGGCCTGGTTAAATGGGGTGTAACTTTCACATGACAGTGATTGCTAAACATTTTATTCTTAAGTACATTAGCAGCTTATTGATAGATGTGTGCATATCTTCAAGTTTTGAGATTTTGTTTAATTCAGGATGGTGAACCACATAATAGTAGTATATTAAATCTTATTTTGTACATTACAGACAAATTTGATCAATTTTGGGCAATAAATAGGAGGCTGATGGAATCTCATGGTGATAATGAAGGTTTCAAACACATTCCAATTAGGATATATTCAGATGAAGGCACTTGCTGTCAACGTTTAGTCAACCCCAAGAATGTTGATGGCAGTAGAAAAGTGTTACACCAAATGATTGCAGAATTTTACCCAGACAAAATTGATGGTTAGTCTCAATTTCTACTAAATTACTTATAAAAATTATGTTTGTTCACAGTTTCACATGTAACATCTGACTTGATTTTCTTCATGAACAAAAACCTAAATGTTTTAATAAGTGAGCACTATTCAATCATAAATGTGTCATCGAAAATGTTTTAATATAATAATTAATTATTAAATGATTTGTTTCTTACAGTACAATTGAGGACACACGGAGTAGTGATACCGGGTGATACACCACTGCAATGGCTCTCTGAACATATGAGTTACCCAGACAACTTTCTGCATTTTTGTATGTGCTAAAGACTACAAAAGATAACATTTAACTGTATGTTTAATTATAATGATAGTTTTTAAATATATTATTGGAATGCATTCCTAAAATGTAAATTCATTGTGTTATTTCAAAAAAGATTTAAAAGCCAGTAATTAAAAGAAATAACAATTTATTAGAAGGTTTAACAGTGTCGTTATCACATTGTGTTGATGCTTATTGCATCATAAAAAATATATTTAACTTTTTATAAACAGATCTGCCGAATATATAAATAAGATTCATACATAAGATGCAAGCAAACACGCATGCAGGTACATGATGATGATTTGATGGAACTTGAGGTAAAAGGCAACTCGGTAAGTAGTAAGAATACAAGTACTCAGAAATCTTACTGGACCTAAAAGGCAATCTACTCTTATATTCATTACAAGCCTCTACCCTGAATAACAAGGATGCTAATGATGATACCTCAAATATCTAAATTGATTAAAGCTTAACATATTAAGAAGTTATGGTTGAATATGATTTAGATATATGAATGAACCCTGAAACTTTCTTTTTAGGCAGTCATCAGTCAATAGTATCAATCAATTGCAATATGTATCAGAAGAAATCTTTTTTAAAGCAACTTTGATTTGCTTAGCTACCATATAAACATTAGTTATATTAGTCTATCACTAATAAATAGTAATACCTTAAACATAAATAATTACAACTAATCCCTTTTACTCTTAAATTTTTGTATCACATAAGGAATGTGCCTGGTAAATCGTTTACATCCATTATTAGCGAAGATTGGTTGATCTTCACTGGGTCCATATGTTATCACTGTTAAAGCTTCACTGAAACAAAGTAAATTTATTTACATCGAAGGCCTAATGAACAGTTTGATGCTGTTATTTATAAACTATGTATTACCCTATACTTTAAACAAGTAATTTTTGTATCATCTGAGGTCGGCACAATATATTTTATTATTCCATATCATCAATTACCTGTCATACCAACATTAACTCATAATACTTTCAACACCATGTGAATTTCATTAGAACTTGTTGATATTTTTTAAATATACTTACGCCATCATCTCCTCTGATGGATTCAATATTCCATGAAATCTAAATTCTGCTAATGCACATAGCTCTACATGATTTTGCTCTAGAGGTAGAAACGGTATATAGTGATCAATAAGATGATGTGCAATAGTCGCTGACTTTTCTAAACCTCCTGTAAACAAAAAAATTAGGTTCATAGGTTACGTCATGTCACACTGGTCCTTTCAAATTCTAATCCTAACTAATATTATAAATGCGAAAGTGAGTTTGTTTATTTATTTGTTTCTTTGTTACCTCTTCACGCTTTATCTAGAACTAATCTTCGTTCGAAGTACTTAGAAGGACATAGGGTACCTTTCACCCCGGGAAAAAGCGCTGTTCCCGTGGGAAATTCACGCGGGCGAAGCCGCGGACAAAAGCTAGTATGTCCATATTTACCAAAAAATTGTTTCAAAACATAAAACAAAATACTATGTACAAAACAGAAAAGATGGATTACTGGGTGATAACAATATTTTTTTTTATTGCTATACACAATTGCTAATATAAATATATCAATATCCATATATTTATAATATTTTGCTAGTCCTTAGAAATAAAATAATTACTCCATGTAATAGGAAGAACTGAGTGGATTTAATAACAACATCAATACATAGAATAAATAAAAGTTTGCACATGTTCCAACTGATTTTGATGTGGTTTTCCGATGGACCTAATATATATATATACCCATGCAAAGCAGGGGTGGGTCACTAGTCTTCTTTAAAATATATTACCTTGATGATATGCAGTCCTTCTTATAACTGGCTCAAAATTATGGAATTCAACTTCATTTCTCTTGACACCTTCTCCGTAAAGTTTCAACAAATGAGACGCTATCTCTTTTCCACCAATGTTGGATATAAAAATGAAAATGCTATCCCTGAAAATAAGACTAGAATAGTATTAAATTCCTATGTAAATGCATCAGTGTTGAATTTGTAACATAAAAGGGTGCTAGTGAAATGTATGGGATAGAACAAGTACAAGTACTTTTCAGAAATGAAAGGAGTGTGAACATGTGAAATTAACAAATAACTAACTTTTGCATTATTAATATTATAATTTAATTGTACCTAATATTATAAATTATGTGGAAGTTTGGATGTGAGTTCATATGTTTGTAAATCAGGCAAAATCTACAGGACAGATTTTGAAAAAATTTGGTACACATGTAAAAAATTCCAGCAATAGCACAGAGTACTTATTTCTGAAACAAAGGTCTTTATTATCCTAAAACTTCCATGAGAGCAAAGCCTGGGAAGCTTGTCTAATAAAATCTACTACACTGTGTATATTTTATTTTTAATTTACTAAATTACCTATAGTCTACACCATCAACAGCATGATGATGATCCAGCATAGGTTTGATTGCATCTAGCACAGATGGGCACATGTCATGGATTTCATCAAATATAATCAAGGATTTCCCACACTTCTTTACTATACTGTTGACAATTGTGATAAGCGCTTGCTGAAAACATTTATTAAAAGGCTCGATTCAAATTATACATTACCACAACTATTTTAGTGCTAAATTAACTTTTGGAATAGGTACCTACCAATTTAAAATTTGTAAAATCAACAAGTATATATTGTGACAATCTTACCTTGCTTTTCTCAAGATCAGTGCAGTCAAAGTCTTTTTTTCCCATAAATACTTTGACAAATTTACTTTGCATTCCCTTTTTATATATTGCTTCAGCTATCATAGTTGCTGCATAGTTTTTACCAACACCAGACCACCCATGAAGGCTTATAACTAAAGCTTTCTTATTTGCTTTGTCCTTATCATGCACAGACTTTTCATGAGCAAGAAGAATATTGACTAGTTCATTAACAAGTGGTTGTCCATACATTTTTTCAGATAATGACTGTTTTAGTTCTGCAAATAAACCAGAAATGCATTAATACCAAATAGAATAGACATTTTGGCTGAAAATATGCCAATATGATTTCAAAAACACAGATCTAATGCTAAGGCAAATATGATTTTTGTTAGGTACTGAAACTAATAAATACATACAACAACCAGTAGAGGTGATAACGACAGGTAAATTAAAACTTACTTTCCAAATCGTATGGCACATGATCATCATTACAACATTCCATAAAACGACAAACAGTATTGTCTTTAATAACATTATCCCATTTTAACCATGCTCCCGCCAAAGCTGCAGCGCCGATGGACAATGTGATTATTTCAGACTCTGTATAGTTTATTTCATTAAATAGGAGAAGGAATGTTATTCCACACCATTTTGAATTTAAATTATGCATTTTCAACTGCTGTCGATGAAAAAATAAAACGAAAATCACAGAAAAGAGGATCAATAAATTGTGGGGGTAAGCACAAAGTAGGTACACTATAATATTTTTGAAAAAAATAAGAAGAGGTCAATCTAGCGGAAAACTTTGCCCGTAAACCAATAGGTACCAGACAGAAGATTGTGTTTTTTTATTTTCTTTTTATAATTTTCCGCGTGTTTTGATCTGTTTTCGACATGTTTTCCAGTTTGTAGGTAGGTACCAAGCTAGCTCAGTGTTGCCATACAACAAGAACTAAAAATCTGTACATTCGACAGCAAAATTCGTACAAATTCCGTACGTAAAATAAATCTGAAACTCCGTACGAAATGCGTACAATAAAAAAAAAATTCTTCGCGCTTTTTTAGCATCTCCACTCATAATTGCAATTGAATTCAAAATCTTACACAAAACACAACACAAATAGTTTCAAACACTTTACTCACTCTAAGAAAGAACAATGCGTATAAATGAGCGCGTTAGGGCTCGTGCAGCGTGCCGGCGACTTCGCGCGACCTCGGTCGCAGCGACTCGCGGCGACTTTCAGCTACTAAAAACAGTGCAGCGTGCGGGCGACTAGCGACCAGCGATTACGGGCGACCGATCAATAGCAATTTACAATACTTAACTATTGGTGTTATTACTGAACACACGACATAATGTTTGTCTTCGTGAATAAGCATATCATATAGTTAATACAATTATAATTTGGCAACAAAATATCTATCTTGGTATTTTCTATGTTTTTGGTTCCAAAGCGTCGGGCGACTACGAACTGCATCTATTAAACCTTTTGCATCCATTATTATTATAAAATAGATATCAATTAAGTACTGCGCTGTGCTATCGCAAGCGACTGTGACGACTGGTCGCTGCAAGTCGCGCGACCACTGGTCGCCAGTCGCGTGCACGCTGCGCTCAGCAGTTTAGTTATACAAGTTCAATCAAGTCGCCGCGAGTCGGTGCGACCGAGGTCGCGCAAAGTCGCCTGCACGCTGCACGAGCCCTTATGCAAAATCAATAACAACAACAACAAAGATATTATAATGTATCTCTTTCGTTCAGTGTCAGTCGTGTATCATGCTCTCTCTGTCACACGAAACGAAATATGTTGCGGTAATTCCCCGTCATAGACAATCAGTTGTCATAGACAAGTGAATGTCTAGGATGGGGAATTACCGCAACATATTTTATAATAATTCCCGTCATAGACAATTAGTTGTCATAGACAAGTGATTGTCTAGGATGGGGAATTACTCAATAATATAATTTATGACATGAGGAAAGTGAAAAACTATCGATATCGACGTATATATTTTCTTTTGTATTTGAAAACGTGCTACACATTATTGATAATGTGTAATAATTAAAAATCCGAACACAAATCCGTACGCCATATCTCTCCGTACGTAATACCCCAACATCCGTACGTGTACGGACAAATCCGTCCATATGGCAACACTGAGCTAGCTATGACATCGGACTTGAAGTTGACAATGACAAATGACAATGTCATATCCATGGAAGTAATGTACAAAGTACTTACTACTTCCATGGTCATATCATAGCCAATGACTGACATTGACATCATGTCATGTATGTATTGGAATTTCTTTTTTTTTTAACAAGAAGTTTCTGAGTTTTGCTCATAGAATTAAAGTAGTAGGTATTTAATCTGAGCTACTAGTGCCAGAGATTTTCGGCCAAGTCCTATTGTTTTCTGCGTTCGTGAGCAGACAATGAGTGATTTTTCAGACAGCTAATTAAGAAAAAAAAAATCAGTATAAAAAAGTCTCAACAGATAGCGTTTTATGAAAGCCGAGTCGTAATAATGGCTGAACCTATATGGTGCGCTTTTTTTGTCAACCAGAGGCAGAAAAAAAAAATCACATAACAGTTTGGCAGTTGCACAAATCACAATATAGATACTTTTTAGTTGTTTTTTTTACTAAGTTTCTTTTTTTTAAATGCCAATCCCGTGAAATTTTTGCTTTTTGTATGGAACTTTTTTTCTCGCCTTTTACTAAGCGCCATCTATGAAGTCATCTGGAACTATTTCTTTTTCTTTATTTGTGTCATGGAAAATCCCTCTAGAAACGAATGACAAGATATATATGTATTAGTGATTGGCACAGCCGACATTCGCACATAAATATATCATAATCAATAGATTCATTTAAATATGGAGTTCATTTGTTAAATGTAAATAGTTTAAAGTAATGTATAAAGTTCATAACACAAAATAAAAATGCAAACAGGCCTCAAATATTTTATTTATCTTCTATTTATTATAATCGAAATAAAATACTTAAAAACATCATGATTAATGATTGAAAAGTTTACATGTCCCATCACTATCGAATTTAACTGTCATAGAGCTTCAAATATTTTCCCTTAGTACTAGACTAGAGAGATAGTATAGGTAAAATCCTATTGTTTTCTGCGTGAGCAGAAAATTCATAAACAAAATAGAATCAAATGACAAGATAGATGTATTAGTGATTGGCACGTAGCCGACACTCGCACATAAAAATATCATAATCAATAGATTCATTTAAATATGGAGTTCATTTGTTAAATGTAAACAGTTTAAAGTAATGTATAAAGTTCATAACACAAAAGAAAAATGCAAACAGGTCTCAAATATTTTATTTATCTTCTAGTTTATTATAATCGAAATTAAATTAAAAAAAAAACAGCATTACTATTGATTGGAAAGTTTACATGTCGCATCACTATCGAATTTATCTATCAAAAGATGCACCACGCGATGCACCGACGTGTCTCGATTAGAGATGGGCATTTACCCGATAAATTTCCGAGACTCGGAAATTTATCCATTTATACCCATTTTTTCCCAGGAATTTTTAATTTATACCGGGTAAAAATTAAAATCAATTAAAATGTTTGTAATTACGATATTTTATAATATATCGTTAAGATTTATTATAAAATAAAGTGTTTAAGCACATATTCAGTTATTAAATTAAGTACTGTGTAAAAAAAATTAAGTACTGTGTAAAGTTTCACGCAAAAACTACTGGACGGATTTGAATGAAACTTTTTTTGTTGTATAGTTATTAAGCCTGGGCAACATATAGGCTATAATTGATTTTGAAAACAGGAACACCTGATGAAGAACCTTAACAGAACAGCAAAAGTTTATCAATCTGACGAGCATTTTCTGTTGACGTATAGAAATCTAAGATCAGGATCATCTGATGAAGAATTCCAAGAGACCAGCTACACTATTACATATATTGAAATGGCGCCTTAGCAAAAGTCGTTCAACCTGATGAGCATTTTCCGCTGACGTATAAATAGACAGGAAACAGGATAGGACAAAGAGGGACTCGGGGTGGGAGTTGTGGTACACGGAAAATTGTAGATAACGAGCAGACGAAGATCGTTTATTGAATGAAGTATCCCTTTTGATTAATTTTAACACCGCGACTGTAATACGAGTACCTAATATATTCCCGCGGGACACGGGATAACCAAATGGCTGAAATTTTGAGTACTGGAGTTTAGGTTACTACAGTTTGGAACACATAAAGATTTTTCATCTAAGCGAAATTCACGCGGGCGAAGCCGCGGGCAACAGCTAGAATCAGTAATAATGAAAAACTTAATTTGAAATTAAAATGCAGCAAACTTAGTTACTAACTCTCTCAAAAACACGCGTGCATAAAATTTTCTCGATAGAAAAATATTGCGAAGTTACCTCCAAATCCTAATCCTAACTAATATTATAAATGCGAAAGTGAGTTTGTTTGTTACCTCTTCTCGCTTTACTACTCAACCAATCTTCCTGTTCACATATACATAGTTAGAAGTACTGAGAAGGACATTGGATACTTTTCATCCCAGGAAAAAGCACTGTGCCCATGGGAAATTCACGCGGGCGAAGCCGCAGGCAAAAGTTAATCTATAATACAATTGAAGATGTTTTGATTTTTTTGTTAATTCTACTTGAAACAGCCATATACTAAATATGCATCATTATTTTCAAAATATTATTTGAATACAATTTTAAATCTGTTGTTTTTGTTTTTTTAATATTTGAACCAAAAATAACTAGTTATTTGTCTTCCTTTTAATCAAAACATACCTAATATTTATACTTTATTTATTATTCTAACAGTATTAAAGTAAATAAGGATATTTTCCTTTCATTTTAATTTCTACCCGGCATAAATTAAAAATATCGGGTATAAATTAATTTTTACCCATTCTACCCAATCTTACCTTCCCGAAATTTATCCAAGCGCCCATCTCTAGTCACGATTGGCGAATCATAGGCTTGGTCTATCGGGGCCATCCATAAAGTACGTCACACGAATTTCATGATTTTTTGAGCCCCCCTACCGTCCTTGTCACAGGTGGTCACATTTCCGAGACCCCCCTCCTCCCTAGTGTGACGTCACATGTTTTGCAATTTCACATCGAAAAATTATTAAATTAAAACAGCAGTTCCGAATTTAGTTTTATTTCCATTTAAATTAAGTACTTTTTTATGAAATCAACATCATATCAAATATTTGAAACAATAACAAAGCAATAAACTATTGAATATAAAGAAAAAGAAAGAAACTCAATCATCTTCAGTCCATGACTTTGAACCCACTCCTTTAAATTATTTATAACTGGTATGGCAGGCACTTCGTTCTCATTAAGGTTTTTCACGTCAGGAACATTTGTGGTGTCAACATCTTTTTCATCCAACCATATGGCATCATCATTATTATCCAAACAAAGAATTTCTCTGGCACGTCTAGCTGCTATTCTTTGCTTCTTATGAAGTTGTTTGTGTTGGTTAGTGGCTTTATATGATGCAAAATATAGACCACAGAAGCCGCAAGATCGCTTACACAAGTATCCCTCAACACTAGGGCAGTAACCATCATACGGTACTTGCTGTAAATGTGATGACGCGCTCAATTTTAAAGATAATTGATTTTTGTGAATTACGTATGATGCTACTATGAGCCTACCCTACCTACTACCTAAAGCGGCGCGTGCGATGCGATTCAAGTCCGCGTCCACTTTTGAGCATGATAATTAAGGATTGTTATAAAATTCGAACTTACTTGTACTTTTCCCTCCTCTTCCCGCTTTAGTTTTATTCGCGATGTTGACGTCGAAGGAATTTTTGAAAAAAATTCAATAGTGTCGCTTTCTTTTTCGTCATTTGTATCTGCAGCTCTTTGATTTTCGATTCCACTTCACCTTCGATATTGTCACTACTTTTCTAAATTTTCCATAAGGTATTAACTTCTTCCTGTATATGCTGTTTTTTTTTCAGCGTAAGTTGCACCGTAAGTTTCGTATAATCTATGGTAAAGATTAACTAAATCTATCTTTTTGTTCATTTTGAACTTGATTTATTAAAATATGTTTATATCTACAAAATAGCACAACTAATAAAACGACGTCTTTACTTCGCGAAAGTCAATTTTCGAATGAAATATAAACAATAAAATCACGCGAGGTATACTTCCCATCACGTGAAAAGAACGCTGGGAGGGTAAGGTGGGGGTGAAACTTGCGCATGGGTACGACTGACGAACCAATCGCGCGCGCCGGATGAGACCCGCCCGACCCCCGCTCACCGCATAGACATATATATCGCCTACTGCGCAGCTTAACCGCCAGCGATCTTTTTACGTGACGGCAACTATACGGCCCTTTGACGAATGCCGCCAAACGCTCGCCAGTGCGTTTGGCGGCATTCGTCAAAGGGCTCGTAGGCGATCGGCGCGTGTCACTGGCGGGTATGAACTCGTCAACAAGACAATTTAAACCGTATTGTTATTTTTTAGTTTATAATTAATATTTCCAATTACGCGATTACTACCTCTAGATATAATAGATTTTGAAATGTGATGTCACGAAACTTAGTACCCCTCCCACCCCTTATCACACTATGTCACACTTTGTCGACTTCCCCCTCCCCCTTTACGTGTGACGTACTTTATGGATGACCCCTACTAGGGAATGATTCAATGATTATGAATCGCTAAAGGGCCTAAAGGAATAAATTCGAAACTCAATGGATTCAATTCAATAGTCTAGGTTAACTGTCAAAAGATGCACCACGCGATGCACCGACGTGGACGTGTCACGATTTGCGCATCATAGGCTTGGTCTATAGTAGAGTTTCTATAGTATTTGATACTAGGGAACGAACGATTCAATAGTCTAGGGTTTTGCCAACCAAAACCATGACATAAAAAATATTTTGGCGGGAAATGTAAGTTGACGTGTGTGAGCAATAGTTTCTGGTTTCTTGCCCGTGTAGGTTTGTTCAACCCAAGAAGTGCAAGGAAGGTTGACCAGACCAGACTAAGGTGTTCAGGGTGTTTTGCATTGTATCAGAGCATAGAGTGTTCCTCACATTAACGACGTGTTGTGTTCGCTTCGCCATCACCACAGACAGAGACTATATAATATACCATCACCCAACCCCACCACCCAAAGAAAATAAAAAAAATACAAGTCCTTTTCCACGGCTTCTTTTAACATTTCTTGTCAAAATACTCAGCAAGTGTACTCAGTAACTTTTAGGAATGGCACCAAAGAAATTCAAGGTGGAATCAGGAGTTCAATTACTTGCCAGATTACTCAAGAGAACTGATAACATCGAAAAATTTTACACTCCTCTTTTCCAGATGGGACCGAAATCTGGTGAAACAATTGAAATGTATAGTGAAATTAGTTTAACCCCTCTTGTAACTGACTTAATATGTGAAGCGTTACTACCATCTAACTTAGGAGGACCACAATTAAGCACTTTGTTAATTTGTACAGATGGAAATATGGACTTTAATGTGTTAATAAGATGTTTACGCAAGAAGCTTTTAGACAAGATACCAATAGATGTTGACATAGACAAATTAGTTCAAGATGTACTAAATAATTTTGTGATTCTTAAAGTATATGATGCCAACCAATTTTATACAACAATTCATAATATAGAAAGCATCATAATGGAATACCCTGATACATCTTTCATCATATTTCATACTTTAACCGCATTTTATTGGTCAGAACAGGGTTTCAAAATAACAAAAATGGATTATTATATTAAAAATTTACTTCAATTAATACGAAAGATCACAAAAGATTATAAAATAACATTACTCTATACAAGACCTGAATATTTTAGTTCAAGCTAAAAATACTATAGAAAATCTTGAGGCATGCTGTGAAAATCCAGCAGTAGACAAAGTTAATTATAGGATTCAACTACTTTATTTTAATGATGACTGCAAAAGTTATCAAGTAAATATTCACAAATTTGACACCCACTACATAAGATACTTTAATGTAACGGACAATTATTGTTTGAATTGGATATTATAATAATATGAAATGAATAAAAATATTAGAAAAATACTATACCTACTTAACTATCACAATGTCAACTCATGTCACTCACTGATTTCTGATGAATGATAGTGAGTGTATGTAATAATGTAACTCTGACTATGGTTGTGCAACTTAAAGCCTTATACACTTTGTATGGATGGGCTAATCCTAACTTATAAATAATGCTAAAGTGAGTTTATTTATTTACTTGTACTCTTCACGCTTCATCTACTGAACCAATCTTCCTGAAATTTTACATACACATAGAGAAGGACATAGGCTACTTTTCATCCTGGGTAAATGTACTGTTCCTGTGGGAAATTCACCCAGGCGAAGCCGCAGGTAAAAGCTAGTATAATGTGGTACCTATTGATTAATGATATGTCGCCTCCAAATCATAAAATTTCTTAATTTATCTAGGTATAATGTTATATTTATTCATACTAATAAATACACCTTAGTTTTGCTAGTTTAATTTGTGCAAATGTGTAAATTTATTATTATTGTAAGTACATAATAAAAAAATAAAACAGTGATAACCTTTTAAAGTCCCTTTTGTGTAAAAAAGTAAAAGTACAACTATTTTTATACACTATAATCAGCTGAGCTGTTATAATAACAAATAGGTAGTACATTATAATTAATGTAAATATTACAATGAACAATTTTACCTTTAAATGGCAAAAAATGCACTTATAAATAATGGAGAAAATTTTAAAATACTGATTGAGATCATTTTCTTACGTCTTTAATGTAAATATAGGTAAGGCTAAAAGAGTTGTCTTATAGTAATCACATCATAATATAAATAACATACATAAAGGCAGAAAAACCATGGCTAAAATAATTGAGATTCTCCCATTTACTTATAGTGTGGAAATATGAATAGCCGGATTCCTGCACTGTAAATGATGCTTCAAACATAACTCCTAAATAAGCAAGATGAATAATAGTGATAAAAGAAAATACTGAGTTTACAATAATGGCTAGTAAGCTATTTTTCTTATATTTATGATCACATTGTTTTAAACAAGGATTTGATAAACAGCATACTTCCAATGCAGATGCTACTTTGTATCTAAAATTATATTCTACATATGAAAATGTCCCTATACTCAAAAGCACTGCTGAAAATTGAAAATTCAATCCATGTAGCAGTGAAGAAACAGCATAAGTAACAAGTATAGCTGTGAACTGGCCATAGCCCTGACATGTTTTAAATACATAGTTTTTTAACCATTGATGCATAGGTATATTCCAATAAATAACTACCTGTACGAGAGACCTAGGCAACTCAATGAAAAATGGTCTCGTAATTTGGAGTTCAGAATGACAATCATTTGTCAAACCAAAGCCTGCGCTTATCATAGATACAACAGACATACTTGAAATAAAATAATGTGACATTCTAAATGCTTGCGCATCACGGTAGGCTACTAGCCATTTGGAAGTGTCTTCATCTATGTACCATGGGATTATACAATTTGAGAGCACTAAAAATAACATAGAAATTGACAGATAAAATATAATCAATTTAAACCATCTTCTACTTAGAAATTTTACATCTAGATATTGACTATAAGAGTGGAATGATATCCAGGGCCCTAAAATACAATTTGCAGGACATAACAAGTAACCACCAAATTCAATAGGATTGATCATTCGCTTAAATAAATCACGATCCAAATCAATTGCCACTGATAATATTTTCATTGCAGCTATCATCTGAATTCCCCTTATTTGTTGCCACATTTTGGGATTAACTATATAAACTTCACAACACAAAAGAAACGAAATTACTAAAAAACTCATGATTATACCTCTCCATTTTTAGTTAAAAAAGATAACAAAACGATTGACAAATAAGAACTACATGTAAGACCAACCGTCCAGATGAAATCCGGTCCAATGCTATAGTAGAGTAGAAAACTTCCTATAGCTAAAGATAAACTGTGACGCACATTATGAGGCACCGATACAAACTGAACAATGAAACGTAGGGCAAGGTTTGCTAAGATCAAGTCTTTGGCGAATTTTAACCCTTCATACAACGTTGGTTCACCACACAGCATAATGTAGGTCCATGTGCTTTCGGTGTAATCATCTTCGTCTTCCATGTCCATCATTATTTCGATTTTTTTTAATCATATAATTATGTGAGTGTAGGAATGCACTGGAATTTTCATTCTATTTTACTCATATCAGGATACGCGCAAAAAGCTGGACAGACTGCTTTTTCTCGACTCGATTTTTTTAATCATATAAGTATGTGAGTGTAGGAATGCACTGGAATTTTCATTCTATTTTACTCATATCAGGATACGCGCAAAAAGCTGGACAGACTGCAGCTAGGAGATTTTGATTTGATATTGAAAGAAATGAAAAAACTTTTGTATTGTACAAAACATAAATAAAATGTATGTACAAAAACGCTTAGGTTAGGTAGGTAGGTAGGTACCTTCCTATTCCTTCTTACGTTTTAATTATAAGTCTTCCTACAGAGAAAAGTAGTTTATACAAAATATGTACCCTCAATAGGTACCTACCTACAACACAAACATCATTTTGTTCTGACATTGACATATCATGGTTAGCCCATAGGCTTTTTTGGTTTCTTTATCCGTGCGTGCGTGAGGAAATAACTAAAGCCCATACAGCCATAGCCATACATATCCCATAGACTTAAAAGAGAAAAGAACCTAACAAAGTAGGCCGCCTTCTTTGTGCCAAATCCTTTGTCGGCTACGGCTTTAGGTAGGTTGTATGCACGATTGTTTGTAGGAATGTCATGTCTATTTATTTTTCCTTCGTCTGAAAGCGCCAGTAAACGTGGGCCAAGCTAACGCGTTGGGCCAGCGTGTACTGGGCCGTTTCGTGTTGATTTGCCGTTGGCGCCAAGCGTTCGCCCGCAATCCGAGCAGTGTCTATTTTTTGTGCACAAGTCAAAGGAATTTGCCGCAAGCAGCAAACAGCCGAGTAGACGTTGGCCCAACACTCGACGAATGGTTTTTATATTTTGGCAGGCATTGATTTTAAATAAAAAAAATGTGGGAAAATCGTGAATGTCTAGGACTTTCATCTATAAAAATGGTAATAAATAGCGAGGAATGAAACTTAGACCTTATATCGAGGATTAAATATAAGTATAAATAAGAATAACCTAAGCTAGTAAAAAATGATTGCTATTATTATGCTTGCAGGCGTTGTCTTTCATACGTTTCTACTCGGAAGTACCAACCTACCATAAAATCTCCGTGCTTCTCTTTTTTTATCCCACTGCTGGGCACGCCTTATAGTCCACACGGCTGAAACCGCGCGCGGTATGCTTGTTTCTTCTTATATAAAAATTACGCCTGAGCAATAAAAATAGCAATAATTTTATCCCAATATATGTCGGTTGGGTTATTATTTAAAGACCTAGTTCCATTTTCTTTAAACTTCTATTTGAAAGTATATTGCAGCGGCCGCGATTGCGCTCCTTCATCTAGTGATCAACGCTGAATGAGACCCACGAACGAACGTGTGTAGACAGCATCACGAAACTCTCGCCGAGCGCATTGGGCCAACGCGTAGGCCCAGCGGCTAGTGGGCGCTTGAGGGTTAGCCCATGGAAAAAAAATAATAACAGAAATAAATAATTATCTGTGGTTACTGTGGTTACATAATCGGAGCGTGTGTGAGGCCTTAAAGGTGAACGCAGACTTGTGCCGCACCGCACGCACCGCAGTCTTCGCATTTGATTTCTATTTTTCTCGTATACAGATATATCCCTGCGAAACAAACATAACTTGTACGTTCCAGGGCACAGACTGGCTAGGGTTAGGAAATCATTTGTGGGAAACTGTATACGCTATTATAATAAAATACCAAAATCTGTCCTTGATATGCCTGACAAGAAATTTAAACATTATATTAAGGAGACACTTTGTAAGAAGGCATATTATACGACGGATGATTATGTAAATGACAAAAATGCGTGGCCCGAGCCTGGTACAGTGACCTCCTAAGACTGTCATATTACTCTCTAGATACATTGTGTACTTTTACTTTTTCAATGACATTTTATTAATTTATAATTTTTATTAATTTATAAATTTGACATTTTATATATATATATTCAATGTATATTCGTCCACATATACAGTTATTTAATTGTAAGACATATGTTGTAAAGTGACGTCTTTGGAAAAAATGCAGCAGTGGAGTTTGTTGCGCCGCCTCTTCTCCACTTGCGCTTTGGAGGCGGTGGTAAACTTAGCTTTAAGTAATTTTATGACGTCAACTAACTAAAAAACAAGAAAGTGACGATTTATAAGTGCTATTTTTAAGCCAATATGAATAAAAATAATTGACTTTTATTGAGGTGGTCTGAGAGGGTTGGTCTTCTTATTAATCCATATTAAAACCGTTTGAATAACTTCATCACATTATTTAATTCACTATATCTCTTACAAAACTATTGTTACTCCTATAAAAATTCTGATCAGACTGCCACTGACATAATAGCAATCAAACACCTGTTTCTTTCTTTTATTTAAATGACAAACCTATTTCCCACCAGTAATAACAAAGAACCATAAATAAAATTCATCCTCCAACATCCCCTCTGAATTTTATAACATTAATAACTATGAAAATATAAAACCTAAAATCAAAATTCCACATCTCCAACCTACATTAAACTATTAAAACCCCATAAACTATTTACCTACCTACCTTACACATCTAAATAAATATTAACTACCCCCCAATTTCAAATATCAACCAAACAAACATATAAGATAATCATCAATTTAAACAATTTTAAATTAACTCCAAAACCTTAAACTAACCTATCATCGAGATAACTTATTTCCTCCAAACCTACCTCACTATTTAACATTAAATTAAACTACATCACTCTCACTGTGTTCATAAACATCACTAATCACTAGTAATACACTTCTTCAACCGTAGAAACTTCGTTCTATCTAGTCCCTTTGTTAAAATATCCGCTAAGTTAGAATTAGTGGGACAGTATGAAACCTCTATTAAGTTTTGTTCTATTTTTTCCTTTATAAAATGAAATTTGACATCGATATGTTTACTCCTTCTATTCAATATTCCGTTCTTAATTAAAACTATGGCTGACTGATTATCGACAAATAACTGCGTTTTTGGAACTTTTCCCGTTAATTCTTTAATAAAACTTTGTATGTAAATCAAGTCTTTGATACATTCTGCGGCAGATATGTATTCAGCCTCAGTGCTTAAAAGAGCAGTAACGGACTGCTTACGTGAGCACCAGTGTACGGGTCCGCCACCATAAAAAATCACAAAGCCGGTCGTACTCTTTCTTGTGTCTGGGTCACCTGCGAAATCTGCATCACAGTATGCTGTCAAACTAAAATCCCTATCTCTATGATAACAAATTCCTGTACCTTTTGTGCCTTTGAGATACCTAAAAATATTTTTAACGTTACTAAAATCATTCAAATTCGGATTTTCTTGATGCCTACTACAATAACCTACGTGAAAAGAAATATCTAGTCTTGTTTTGTTGACTAAAATAATATAAGAGCGAGCCAATATATTGCCTAAATTGATGTACATCATTATCATTACCCTTCCCCTCTTGATGAACATCAATTAATAAATCAGGATGATAACTTTCCCTCAGATGATTATATTTTCCATTTTCCAACATTTTTTCTATATTTGTTTTTTGATAAATTTTCAAATAATTATCTTTAACTAAGACGTCAATTCCTATAAACCTTTCAACTTTATCAAATTTCTTTATTTCAAATTCTTTTTCTAAACCTGAAATTATTTTATTCAATTCTAATACACTGTTTCCTACCAAAATTCCATCATCAACATAAATGGCTAAATAAATATCTTTTTCTTTACATAAAAATAAACATGGATCTAATTTTAGTTGCATAAATCCTAATTTTTTCAAATAATCAGTCAATCTTTTATTCCACATTAATGGAGCTTGTTTTAAACCATACAAACTCTTTTTAAGTTTACAAACTTTATTATTCCCGTAATTATAGCCTAATAGTATTTCCATGTAAATATTTTCATTTAAATTCCCATATAAAAATGCTGTTTTCACGTCAAACTGTTTCATTTTGTACCACAATCGATAACAATAACCTTACGCTTGTAATATTCACCACAGGGCTATACGTTTCCTTGTAATCAATATTATATTTTTGTAAAAATCCCGTAACAACCAATCTTGCTTTATAAATTCCGCCAGGTTTGATAGTAAAAATCCACTTGCTCGTCAAAATTTTCCTATTTTTTGCTTCCGATTTATCCACAATTTCCCACGTTTTATTCTTTTCCAAAGAATATTTTTCCACTTGAATTGCTTTTTCCCAATGTTCCTTTTCTTCGTACTTCTTTATACGTTAAGAATGACGTTTCTAAATCGTAATCATTCAATCTTGTAGGTAGTCTCCTCTCTCTTTCTGGTAAAATTCTTCTAACGATATTTTCATCTACTAATTCAACTGCATCCTCAAATAAATCATCTCTATCCTCCGTTCTAACTATATTATTCCGATTATCTTCAACAACATCTTCATGTCCTAAAGAAACACTATTATTCACTTCATTCTCCGAATCTTCTCCAATATTCCTTCTAATATCCATTTCCTCTACACTATCTTTAAAAATATCCTGTTCTTCAACATTTACTTCATCTTCTACTTCAATTTCTTCAATATTTTCTTCCATTTCATCAACATTTCCTTCAAAAACATCTTGATTCTCAATATCTTCTTCGTCTTCACTAACATCTTCTTCACTTTCTTCTATATTTGTGATTCCCCTCTCAAACTTAACATCTTCATTTCTATTTCTTATAAAATTCTTATTTCTGCTACTATTTCTTCCTTGTGTAGCTTCCCTATTCTTAAAAAAATTATTAAACCCACTACTCTTCGTATGTTTTCCACATTCTTTTAAATATTTCACAATTTCCGCACTATCATCAATAAATGACACATCTCTAGAATAATGAACTCTATTATTCACTGGATCCCATATTTTGTAACCATTGTTAGTAAAACCAACAAGCAAACCTTTGTTACATCTTGAGTTTAGTTTATCTATTTTCGTATTTATTTTGAAATATGCCAAAGAGCCAAAATTTTTTAAATGTTTTAAATTAGAATTCTACCGAACCACATTTCCGCTGCTGTTTTGTTATTGACTATATTTGAATATCTATTTGTAATATATGTTGCCGTCAACACTGCTTCACCCCACAATTCTTTTGGTAAATTGTTATCTAACAATAAAGCTCTAGTTCGCTCCATTATGGTGCGATTAAAACGCTCAGCTTTTCCATTATGTTGAGGTGTATATGGAATAGTATAATCAATTATAATTCCTTTGTTTTCGCAAAATTTCCGAAATTCATTGCTACTATATTCACCACCATTATCACATCTAAACATTTTTATTTTCCTGTCAAAATGATTTTCCACGAAATTTACGTAGTGTATATAACTTTTGAAAAAACCTCACTTTTTGTTTTTAATAAATATACTTTTGAAAAATTAGTAAAATCATCGATAAATGAAACGTAATACCTATAACCATCCCATGTTTCTAGACTAAAAGGTCCACAAACATCAGTATGAATAATTTCTAATGGTTTTGATGCTCTTTTTCTCTCTGTGTTGAATGGGTGTCTACATAATTTTGACTGGATGCAGACTTCGCAGTTGTCTACAGACAGATTGTTACCTTTGTCCACAAACATCAGTATGAATAATTTCTAATGGTTTTGATGCTCTTTTTCTCTCTGTGTTGAATGGGTGTCTACATAATTTTGACTGGATGCAGACTTCGCAGTTGTCTACAGACAGATTGTTACCTTTAATATTGATACCTCTGACTAAATCTTTTGTTTTAGAAATCGGAGTATGGGCTAAAGCCCTATGCCAAAATTGTTTGTTATTGGTTACCAAATTGACTGACCTGCTTTGTGACTCATTACAGCTGTCGTACCTGCATATACGTAAACTCACGCTGTACAACCCGTCACTGCTTCTCAAGCCTGTAGCAATGCATGTCTTGTCATTTTCATCTTTAATGAAGCATTTATTTCTGAAAAATTCAATTTTGCAATTATTTTTTGTTAAAGTTGATACGGATATTAAATTCTTCTTTAATTTCGGGACATATAAAACATTTTCCAATCTTAAATGATTTGGTTTGCATTCCAGATCGCCACAAATATCAATGCAGTGAATATTTCCGTCAGCTGTCATTATTTTGTAACTGCATTCCTCTTTATTGCAAAAATAATTTAAAGAATTTATTGTATGACACGTTGCTCCAGAATCTATGATGAATTCGACTTCTTCTTCATAAAAATTATTAAAATTTCTTACCGAATAATTCCCAAAGTGTGTGATGGTGGGTGATGCTTTGTTCAGACAAAACTTTGTGTAATGTGTCGAACTTTTACAATATTTGCAATTATATTTAGCTTTACATGCTTCAACTTTATGTCCTTCTTCCAAACATTTGTAACAATTTGACATTTTATTATAATTTCTTCCTCTATCCCTACAAAATTTTGATAAATGTCCTCTCCGTCCACAGTTATAACAGGTTTTTACTAAAAAGTTATCAAAATATTCCGGTTTTCCAATTATTTTATTTTTCTGCTTTCTCTTTTGTTTCTGTTCTGTCAACTTTTGTTTCATTTCTGTCATTTTCATTTGTTTTTTCCTGTATTTTCTTTTCAAATAAAAGTCTCGATGTTAAATTTATTAATGTTTTTTCCGAAGCACTTGTTGCTTCCCAAGATGTTCTAAAATGTTTCATGTTTTCAGGCAGACTACATAGAATCTTTAAAATGATTTGTTGATCTGAGATATTGCTTCCTAATTTTCTGATATTATTTGCTATGTTTTCCAGTTTGCTTATATCGTTCATTATATCTCCATCATTAAATTTGTAATTATAAAATTCTTCTAATGTTTGACAAATTTGCGTATCTTTACTCCCTAAAAATATTTTTGTCAAATTTTTCTAACATATCTTTTGCTGTTTTGCACTCCATAATATAATTAATATATTTGTCGTTTACTGAATTTAAAATCCAATATTTAACTTTAGCATTGTTTTTTACAAAATCTTTGTCTGTAATATTTTCTAAATCTATGCCTTTTAATTCAATCAATAATTTTAATTTCATTTTCCAGTAGTGGTAATCTTTTTCATTGTCTAATTTATTTAAATTTACTTGGTTTTTATCCATCTTTTATTTTTATATATTTGTCACTTCTATTAAAATTAGCTTCTTGTAAATTCTAATTTGATGTCAACCATCTTGGTTTCTTGGTTACAAAATAGGTAAAAAACAAAAAAATATCACAAATTAAATTAAAAAAAAACCTTTACATATCAAATCATCTTCCTAAACGTAGCGAGGCCCATGACCTATTGAGGTGGTCTGAGAGGGTTGTCTTCTTATTAATCCATATTAAAACCGTTTGAATAACTTCATCACATTATTTAATTCACTATATCTCTTACAAAACCATTGTTACTCCTATAAAAATTCTGATCAGACTGCCACTGACATAATAGCAATCAAACACCTATTTCTTTCTTTTATTTAAATGACAAACCTATTTCCCACCAGTATTAACAAAGAACCATAAATAAAATTCATCCTCCAACAACTTTGTCTTTGAATTGACTTGTTATATGTAACCTCGCATACTTACACGCACCGCAGTCGCCGCAGTCCCTAACACGGCCGAATTCCCCAAGCCGCAGCTGATGACGTCACTAACACCGGCATATCAACAGCGGACACTGCGGCGCGGGTGACGTCATTCGCATCCAGAGGCCGGTCAAACTTTTATAACTCTTGTTGGCAATTGATTTTCTTCTTCTTCTATTAATAAACAACTGATAACAAATCGTTCGTCAACAGCCATCCTGTAATTTACGCCTAATCTTGATTAAATTAGAAGCTGAATGAAAAAAAGTCTGCGTGCACCTTTAGCCGCACCGCAGTCGCCGCATTCATCGTTTTTGTTGATGGCCTCGCACATCTGCCATTGCCGCCAGTCCCCGCAGTTGTTCCTGTCGCCGCACGTACCGCACTCGATTTTTTTTTCATTCAGCTTCTAATTTAAACAAGATTAGGCGTAAATTACAGAATGGCTCTTGACGAACGATTTGTTATCAGTTGTTTATTAATAGAGGAAGAAGAAAATCAAATGCCAACAAGAGTTATAAAAGTTCGGCCGGCCTTCTGGATGCGAATGACGTCACCGGCGTTAGTGACATCATCAGCTGCGGCTTGGGGAATTCGGCCGTGTCAGGTACTGCGGCGACTGCGGTACATGTAGGTATGCTAGGATATAACTTCATATAAAGAAATCAAATGCGGGGACTGCGGTGCGTGCGGTACGGCACAAGTCTGCGTTCACCTTTAATTGGGCCGTGCCGTGCGTCGAGGCCCTTGGTCGAGGCCAAGCAAAACAAACTGTCAGTCAGACAGACTAGCTGTCATATTTTGTCTATGGTTATTTTCACGGCTTGCTTTGCTTGGATTGATACTCTTTGTGGATTGCTTTGCCTGGGCCTGCCTGACTGACTGCATTTTCTATGTGAATAATGTAGATGAGATATATTTATTAGCAGTTTTATTCGAATTACTATCGTGAATTCAATATTCGTGAAGATTTTATCAAAGATATGAGACATTTGTAATCGTACAATATACAACATAACAGTGAAACCCAGTGAAAGTGTGATATAAAGAACTGTCATTTTTTGCTGATTGGGTGAATAATCTGGACTATGCTTTAGTAATTGAATAATAATTTCACCACAAAGATGGCTAGTCCATCTCCACAAAATAGTCCTATGCCTCCACCGCAGGCTCCAAGCCCGATGGGCCCGCCAACACAGAGTCCGGCGCCACCGCAATCGCCCCACAGTCCATACAATCAGCAACATGTTAACGGACCGCCGCCATCTCATCCTCCTGGACCGGGTCAGCCGCCAATGCCTAATCATATGTCCCCATCCACTCAACCTTCGCATCCCATTCCTCCAAATGCAAATGGACCACCCGGCGTACCACAGCCTCATCCAGGGATGCCTCCTAGTGGACATCAAATGCCTCCACATATGGTGGGTCCTCATATGCCAGGACCTCCTGGGCATCCAATTGGTCCAAGTGGATCACATCCACCAGGTCCAAATGGACATCCAAATATGGCTGGCAATCCTCCCCATCCTAATATGCCAGGTCAGCCACCACATGGATATATGCAACACCAAATAGGACACATGCCTCCAAGCCAGGTATAATCTTTCAAATACTTATTATTACTAATACTTACTAAATTATTAATAATACTTATTATTTATTTAAATATTCTATGACAATCAATGCAACAAATGCTGAAAAAAAGGACTGATTGTTTATTGATGAGTAATAAGATTAAATAGAGTTAAAATGAGGTTACACATGTAAGAAATAGAATAAGTATGTACCTTGTAAATTAACAAATTATTATATGGAAGTTCACTGCTAACCAAATCAAACATCAGTGCTGTAGACTAACCTCAGTGGTTTACAACAGTGTTCTTTTAGATTAGGTACATTATTATGTCTGTTATATTGTGAAATAAAATAAATAAATATACATAATACAACCAATAAGGGCAGTGCTATCTATGTTGGAGATATGTATCTTCAGAAAGGTATAGAATGACACTAATTAATACTAGAAACACAAATAACAACTAATTCAGAAATTTATTGATAGAAGAAAATTTAAAACCAATGCTGACAGTGTTTTGATGGGTACAAACAACATGTTTTTTCTGTTAAATAGTGGACCATAAATATTTTTAGCTATGACCAAGGTCTCATTGATTATTGTGGTGAACTCCCTGGTCAAAGGCTCAATGTCTTTGGGGCTCATGAGGACTTCCTCAAGATTTTGTAAATGCATCATATATACAATTGGAATGTTCAACTTTTTCTTCACCCAATCACAGCTATTTCCTGAAAAATTATCTAAGAAAATGCAAACTTAAAATTAATTTTATCAGAGTGTGAGTATGTAAAGATTTGTGCTGAAATTTATTTATTTTGATTGATTTGGATCAAAAATCACATTGGGAATTGCACATTCTTCAGAATGATAGTGATAGAAGGATTTTTATAATTTTGATTAGGCAAATAATGCTAGCCCTGAGGTACGCTATTAATTTTGTTACTGAAAAACTAAGTTTAGATTTTTTAAAATGTATAATTATAATGCCTTTAATAAAATATGCCTTGTAAACAAAGAACTTTGTAGGTTTGTATTGAATTATTTTAATAGTTTGCTACTAAACTAATCAGGTTGCTACTAAACTAATTTTCATATACAAACTATAAATGAATGTTTGATATCACATTATTAGAGTAAATTATAATGTGCCTTTAAGACTTTCATATGAATGCTATGTTAGCTGAATCCAATATTGCTATTGAATTTTAGCCCATGTCAGGTTATTTTAACATCATTGAATCAAATCTAAAAATACTACTGTTAGCCATGAAGTGTGTGCGTGTGTGTGCGCGACTCATATTACTTAAGGGACTCTATACCATAAGCTATGGACTTCAGTCGTCATTGGTTCTCTGTAGCGTGCAAGACGTTTCTGTGTATTATATTTAATTATACGGAGTTGTCAGAACATTTTGTGTCTATTATTATTTTCGCTATTACTACTTACAAAAGTATTTTGATGTGCGCTCATATAAGTACTTTACTTTATGTTCTGATTGGACCCTGTGATTTGCTGATCTCAATATGGACATCTAAAACCATAAATTTTAGCCATGACTTTTTTATAAAAGAGAAGGTTTTTAAGTAGGAAGAATTTGTTGTCTTTAACTCTCTTTTGCTCGTCTCTATAATCATCAAATTTCATTCAATAGTTTTTGCGCGATGCAAGTAAAAACATACAGAAAGACTACAGAAAGACAAAAATATCATACATTATTTTAAAATTTAATAACTGCAACTAGGCTATGTCTGTATATAGCTTAGTTACAATTTTATTAAATTTACAATACAGAGATTGCAAGTTGCTGTAATGCCTTCCTAACTAATATTATAAATTCGAAAGTAAGTTTGTTTATTTGTTTGTTACCTCTTAACACTACAGTACCAATTTTCCTGAAATTTTGCATACACATAGTTAGGAGTACTGGGAAGGATTAAAGGTACCTTTCATCCTCGGAAAAAGCACTGTTCCCGTGGGAAATTCACGCGGGAGAAGCCGCGGGTAAAAGCTAGTTAATTATATATATATTTTTTAAATCAGTATATTGAAAAAGAATGTCTAAAAAAGAGAAAATGTTTTACCATAACATTATGATTAATTGAATAGTCCAGTGTGTGCCCATATGGAATTGTAATGATTCTTTGTCCAGAACCTCTGAGATTAATAAAAGCCATCAGTTTGTCAGCAATAGAATTGACAAATTCTGAAAATGCTTTTGTTTCTTTTTCTGATAAGGAACTTGGCCCAATGTACAATGAATAACATATGTTGTCATCATCTATGAATCAAATTAATAGTCATTTTGTAATGAAGCTTTCAATATAATTTGTAGTTCATCATTTCTATGGAATCAATAATTGACAAAAATCAATTAAACTTACTGTTTTCTCCAAAATACCAATTTCTGTCTATATCCACGCCTATTGCATACTCATCATCTTTACATTTTGTTTGAGGGAAAAATGCATTTCTGTTTTTAACCCAAAAGACATCCTGAAATGATTTATGTATCAAATTACACTATGTACCATCATAACCACCCAGGGTAAGATTTGCCTGAGAATAGATTTTTGTATGAATTTATCTTTCTGAAAACTGTTACTTTATGAATGGAATAATTATTTACTTCATCTGCTTATTCTAGAACTACAGAGAATTGATTGGTTTTTAAAATAGATACCTTTGACCAGCTGTATATATATCCATCTGGATTTGCTAACGGAGCAAAATAAAAAGTTGTAATATTTAGTTACTTCATCTAAATCTGTTTCATGTCTTAATATCTTATTTATGAAATTCATCAGCACAGCAGGGGACAACCAGTCACCCCCTTGCTCTCCACTGATAATAAAAACTCCCGGATTTTTGGGATTTGTTACCATTTCCAACACAAATATTTCCACTTTATCAAAAGTGCGCGATATGACTCTTTTCTTTATTCTGTTTGTGTCACCTACTAAATTATCAATCTGTTGTAATAAGTCCCTGTAGTCTGCGAATTGTTCTCTTTTTACATATTTATCTCCAGGATACTCATTTCTTTGTATATCACCAAACCTGTTAAAATAAATGTTCTCTATAAGCTATTTTTATAATAACACTTAAAATCACGTACCTGCTTTAATGTGTCATGACTGTCTACTAACTTGGGACCAAGATTTATTGAACTGTATTCAATGTTGCTAAATTGAAGTATTTTCTCAAAATCTTCAGTGCAGCAATCATCTACTATAACGTCCATGGCTAAAGCTGCATCATTTGTGAGACCACTTAAAAATATTACTGTTTTGTTTTTTAGATCTAATTTATACAATTCAGTTCTTTCTTTGGAGTTGAATGCTGTCACTTCATATATTACATTTTTTCTTGCTAATACTAGTGCAATATTGTAAAAAATTACAAAAATGTATATTTTTATGTCAATTGCTTTTCCCATGCTTTCTATAAATAAATCAATGTGGCTAAGACTTCAATTGAAGTTTATTGACAAAGGGGAAGCCGAATTGAATTGTAAATTTTTAAAAATAAAAAGGATGTTATAAATTGTATTTTAGCCATAAAAAATAATTTTCCAGGGTCCGCATTCTATGGGAGGGGGACCCCCACCTCCTGGAAATGGACCTCCGGGTCCGCCAGGTGCCCCGATGCCGATGTCGGGCCCGCCGCCTCATCCAGGCCACCCAGGGCAAGGGATGCCGCCTCACCACGCTATGATGCCCGGCCAAGGCCCGCCCCCGCACGCGGGCGGCCCAGCCTACGGACATCCTCCCGCCGCTGGGGCGCCGCCCGCCGCCCAGGGGCCCTCCGCACAGCCCCAGCCCGGGGCTTCTGCAACACCCGCCCGCGGCTCAAACACCACCGCACGGCCAAGGCCCGCCGCCGCCAACGTCTTCCGCTAACGGTGGCCCGCCTTCTTCATCTCCGATGCAAGGCTCACTGGCCACTCCTGGTCCAGATAATTTGAATGCACTCCAAAGGGCGATAGACTCAATGGAAGAGAAAGGGCTTCAAGAAGATCCCAGATATTCTCAGTTGCTCCTGCTGCGAGCACGATCAAATTCGCAAGATCCCAGTAAAGGACTATTTTCTAATACCCAGATTTGTCAATTAAAGTGAGTATTTAATAACTGCATATTAATTAGGGGACTAATCTCGCAAATTATATTTGATGCTGTCTCGCGCATTATATTCGAGCAAAATACCTACCTAATATAAATGTGTGAAACCAATTTCATTCTGGGAAAAAGCACTGTCCCCGAGGGAAATTCACGCGGGCGAAGCCGCGGGCAAAAGCTAGTATGCAATAATTACTTAATACATAAATAAAACATTTCTTTGCAATTCTTCCATCTAAACTATGGTAATTTTGTCTTTCACTAAGCGAAGATAGTCCTGTCAAAACTCATACTTTTTTCTAGGGCTCAAATATCAGCGTATCGTAATCTGGCGCGAAATCAGCCCGTCCCGCCGGACACGGCTCTGATGGCGGCTGGCAAGCGCACGGGCGCGGCGCCGCCCGAGTGCCCCACGCCGCCCGCCGCGCCGCCCTACGAGGGCCCGGGCGCGGCGGGCGGCGCGGCAGGCGGTAAGGCGGGCGGCGGCGCGGCGGGCGACGCGGCGCGCGGCCAGGGCGGCGCGCCGCCCACGCCCTTGCCCATGACCGGGCAGATGGCGCCTCCTACGCAACCGACACCGCCACTTGTCAATCCGGTATGTTTTTTTTTCCTAATGTACTTTTTTATTTATTGAATAGCCATCAATGTCCCAGCGCTGTGCAATGACCTATCTCTTTCTTCCAAGACTCTCGATCTAAGGCGATAATTATTATTTATTTATTTAATTTAACAATTTACAAATTAATTGAACAGTGTACAATGTTTCATAAACCAGTTTTGGTTTTACCGAACATTGAAAAAAAAATGGTAAAGTGTAGCGCGATATAATGTACTTTTTTATATAATTGTATCATAGATTTAGATTATATTGACAAACAACAAAGTGATTATGTAAAGGTTTATTTATTTTTACTTTATTGCACAAAATACATGGGTAAAAGTACAATGGGCGGACTTAATGCAAAACATTTTCAAGCACTTTTTCAAGTCTTAATGCAAAGCAGTCCACCTTAGGGTACCTTTATTTCTTTAAAATTAGGAACTCACTGCACTGACAGTCGCCTTCTTAGGTTCTATTTTTTTCCTGAGGTATGAAACCCTAAAAGCAGCAGTGACAAGCGTTTCATAAATATTCAATCATAAATACTAAAATAAAACATTATCTCCATAGCCTATGGGAGGCGCTCCACCGATGCGAGGCCCCGCACCCATGCAGCGCCCGCCAGGGCCGGGCACACCTCAGCAGCAACAACAACAGGTATTACCTGTAGTGTGTAGCAAATTTAAATTCCATTAGATTTTCTCTAAAGCTGAGTTCAGACTACGCTATAATATTGTGCTCTATAGTATAGCAAAGGTAACCTATCACAAACTAGATTTGTTTTTCTTCGATTTTTATTTGTTCGAAAACGGTACAACGAAGTTTTAAATGCCAAATGGGTTCTTTACCATATTTTCTGCTTATATAAATTCAATAAATATATTTTTCGTCTTCTATAAAAACTATCGACCGAAAATCAAAATATGTAATTTTTATTTGAAAATTTATTTGGTAACAAGAATTTTATTTTCTAGAAGTATTAATGATAGAAATAACTTCTTCCAAATGTATCATTATGTATCATATCATTTGCACTATTTACTTCTGTAACTAATGTTGCACAACATTTATAAATATCGTGTTTTCGTGAATCACAGCACCAGTAAAATTTAGTATTGTTCACTTTGTTTTTATAATAACTGAATCCTTCATAATGTAATTTTAATCCACCTCTATTCGATTTATACACTTTTGCTAAATTATCAGACATTTTAATAATAATGATAAACAACAATATGTGTATGAGATGTTTAGACAGACAATGATGTTTATTATCTAACTACCGTAAATATAATTAATAATATTAATGTTACAGCAACACAACAAAAAATGTTTTTGCTCCATTTATTTTACCAGGCTAAATGATTTACTTTAGAAGATTAACACTATGTATTTAAACATTACGTACGTGACAGAGCGCTATAGGTAGGTTCAGGTTGCGGCGGGGTGGCCATGAGCCACCCCAAACCACACAACATGACAAACACACAAATAGAACATAACTACAAAGTATATACTCTGTATATATAAACATTTTGGATTTCAAAATTATGATTTAAATTATTTGTCATGTTGTATTTTAATAATAGGGAAAATAATTTTTAGGTTAAATAATTATTTTCTTTATGAAACATATAGAAATAGTATCATCGGTTTAACGTTAGGTTGCAATACAAAGCATATACCTTTCAAAAATATAACAATCGAAAATCGGAATTTTAACCAGATGGAATAAGAGATTTCGGTCAAATGAAAATATTGAAAATAAAAAAATTACGAAACGTTTTTGGTATTTTCAAATTCGTAACTAAAGAATTCTAGTTTGTGATAGGTAACCCACCTAATGTTATATTTATTATTATTTTTATAGCCTGGTGCGCCAATTCCGGGCGCAAAGCAGAATCGTGTCACAAGCATACCCAAGCCAGTAGGCCTCGACCCGCTGCAAATACTGAATGAGAGGGAGAACAGGTAAGTTTATCTATCAAATCATAGACCTACACAGGTTTTCAACGATTTTTTTTTTCTATTTGATTTCTATTTTCATGGTTTGACTAGTATAAGTTTATGCTGCCTTTGAAAAAACATATGATATGGACCCATCATATCTATGTATGGTACGCGGGCAAAGGTTAGTGTATTTTATTTATTTATTTATTTATTTTATTTTCAACTCTTACAGACTATTATTACAGGATATTTCTCCTAATACAATAGTTGCGACAACATATCTGTGGTGTGGTGTGTGGTGTGGTGTGTGTGTGTGTGTGTGTGGTGTGTGTGTAAAAATCTGTGGTAAAAATAATGAACATATGAAAATAACGGATGGATCCTCGATATTTTATTGCCATATTCAGATTATACGAGTCTAAAAGGTAGATGTTTTATTGTTTAGGATCGCGGCCCGCATCGCGCATCGCATGGACATACTGTCTAATCTGCCCGCCAACATATCGGACGACCTCCGTCTCCAAGCTCAAATCGAACTGAGAGCAATGCGCGTTCTCAACTTCCAGAAGCAACTTCGCGCAGAGGTAATAAGTGAATGAGTGTGTGAGCGCTTTATTTTTTTTAAGCTTTTTTCATCGAGATGCTTTTTGGCTATTATTCAAGATAAATTATTCTGTACCAGCTGGGTCCTGCTTCCGTGGAAATCCGTAATAAAATGTGGCCTATGCTATTCCAGAATACTACTATACTCTATTTCTATACTCTTCATATAGAAATCTAAGTGCATTGCTGATCGAAGGTGAAATAAAGCAACTGCAATCAATAATGTAATTTTATTATGTTATCCAAGACAAACCTAGCAGTTTTTAGGATGCCTAAATTGTACCAATTTTTTTTTTATAAATAAATTAAAATTAAAAATTGTTTGCCAGATATTGGGCCAGGTGCGTCGGGACACGACCCTGGAGACGGCGGTGAACATCAAGGCGTACAAGCGCACCAAGCGGCAGGGGCTGCGCGAGGCTCGTGCTACGGAGAAGTTGGAGAAGCAGCAGAAGCTGGAGGCCGAGCGCAAACGACGGCAGAAGCACCAGGAGTTCCTGCAGACGGTGTTGCAACACGGTGATTATCTCTATTCTTATTATCTTACTAGCTTTCGCCCGCGTGAATTTCCCACGGAAACGGTGATTTTTCCCGGGATGAAAGGTACCCATGTCCTTCTGCGTACTTCCAGCTATGTGTACGCGAAATTTCAGGAAGATTGGTTCAGTAGGTAAAGCGTGAAGAGGTAAGAGGTAACAAACAAACTCACTTTCGCATTTATACTATTAGGTAGGAAGTAAGGATAAGGATTCTTCTTCATGTCATGTATACCAAATGCCATCGAAATCCTTTACATGATCTTATTCTTCTTGGCGTGTCGATGCCATTCCAACGATCCATTCAAATTGTACCCAAAAAGTGTACCGTCACTTTTACGGCCTCATCAGTGACGGCCATCAGGTTATCCAGAGTGCAGGTGTTAGGGCACAGGTGGCAGGACAACAGGTGATCCATTGATTTGGTATATTTGTGTATTCTCCTCTAGAGGTCGTATGTCTCAACCGATTCCCGTGAAATTTTGGGAGCAGGTTCGATAGACATATGAAAATCGATAGTCGAGCCATTTTTTGCAAATTTTTGAATATGGCGGAGTTATCAAGATTTTAATATTCCACGAAAAACATATGATGTGGTGATCCTTCGATCTGCAATCTCTATAAGCTCGTTAGGTCTACAGCTCATAGACCCACTAGTTATATAAAGTATGATGATGAGAAATTAACTCTGAATATATTAATATTTTTAGCCAAAGACTTCAAAGAATACCACCGCAACAACCTGGCGAAGATGTCGCGCATAAACAAAGCTATAATGAACCACCACGCGAACGCCGAGCGCGAGCAGAAGAAGGAGCAGGAGCGCATCGAGAAAGAGCGTATGAGACGGTGAGATACACTCCTATTACAGTCTTTATTATTATCAAGGCAGAAGAATCAATTTTATATCACTTTTGTGCAAAATAACCTGGTAGTAATTAAAAAAACAATACAGTTGGAATACCATTACCCAGGAGCGTAGCTAGACTCTTCAGGGCCCTGTGGCAAATTCATCAGCTGCCTGTCTCACGACGACAAAAAAAAGGTCATCCTCATATTGCCTAATGACCCTTTTGTTACGCCACTGGTCCAGGGCCCTACCTCGGGGGCCCCGTATAATTGATACGCCGGTGGCGATAGTTATGTTCCTGGCATTACCACTTTTGTCTCTGGTTACTGTCAGGGGCGTAGCCACCGCCATATCAACCGTATTAATTATACGGGGCTAAAGACATTAGGGTGCCCAGATGGCTCCCAGTTTTTTTTCGTCGTCGTGAGGCGCTAAGAGGCAGAACTGTCGCCGATGAATTTGTCACAGGGATGGATGTAGCTACGCCATTGATGAACAAACCTCATTTATTTAAGCTGACGTTTCAACACAGTTGCAGCCAGACCGGAATGGTTATTTAGATTTTTTTTAAAGATTTTCTTTTATGAATTCACAGCGATACAGAGTTAACTTATATATAACTTAGAATTACATTTCAAGTAAGGCCAATAACGAATTCACTGGTAAATCAATACATAGCGATTAAAAAACTAGACAAGTTGTACGTATACCAGCCAAAAGGATGTTCCATAACGCGTCGACATCTAAGTTCTTACATACTGGTTATTAGATATATAGATAGATATAAGATTTATTCTCAAACCATTTACATTTTGCAAAGAAAGCACACAACCGTAACAATACAAATATAAAGGTATAAAACAAACAAAATTGAAAGTGCATTGATGTGTCTCATTTATTTTAAATTGTTTGTGCAGTTTGATGGCAGAAGACGAAGAGGGCTACAGGAAGCTGATCGACCAGAAGAAAGACAAGCGGCTGGCGTTCTTGCTGTCGCAAACGGACGAGTACATCGCCAGCCTCACCGAGATGGTGAAGCAACACAAGCAGGAGCAACGCAAGAAGCAAGTCGAGGAGGAGAAACGGAAGCGGGTTAGTGTAAAGTTGTTCCAGCTTTCATTTCTAATTAATCCTAACTAATATTATAAATGGGCTCAAATAGCCACACAATGGGTCCCTGCTGGCTGGTACCGAAAAAGGGGCCGCCCCAGAACAAGATGGTCGGATGATCTGGACGCGACTCATAGAGAGTGGAGGGCTCATGCACTGATTAAGCAGGAGTGGCGAACTAAAGGGGAGGCCTTTGCCCAGCAGTGGGACAGTATAGGCTAAAAAATATATATATATATATATTATAAATGCGAAAATGAGTTTGTTTGTTGGTTTGTTACCTCTTCACGCTTTATCTACTGCACCAATCCTCCTGAAATTTCGCATATACATAGTTAGAAGTACGGAGAAGGACATAGGGTACTTTTCATCCCGGGAAAAGTGCTATTCCCGTGGGAAATTCACGAGGGCGAAAGCTAGTTATTAATAAATCCTAACTAATTTTATAAATGCGCAAGTGAGTTGGTTTGTTTGTTACCTCTTCGCGCTTTATCTACTGGACCAAACTTCCTGAAATTTCGCATACACATAGCTGGAAGTACTGAGAAGGACATAGGGTACCTTTCATCCCGGAAAAAGTGCTGTTCCCGTTGGAAATTCAAGCGAGCAAAGCCCCGGGCAAAAGCTAGTAACAAATCAATTATAAATATTTATGGGCAATCACACAGATTGAGCTTGCCCCAAGTAAGTTCGAGACTTGTGTTATGGGATACTAACTCAACGATACTATATTTTGTGACAAATACATATATAGATAAACATCCAAGACCGTGGCCAATCTGAAAAAGATCTTTTTCCTTCTTGACCTGGCTGGGGTTTGAACTCGGGACCTCCGGTGTGACAATCCTGCGTGATGACCGTTGGGCCACGGAGGCCGTCTGAATGAAGAAAAAATTAAGAATCTATTTTAAAAATAAACGCCCCTTTTAAAATGAATCGAAACATCATTCCGAATCAGCTGTGTAAATAAGCTGAACATTACAGTCAGCAACCCACCAATCATCTGAACGAAATAAGAGGCGAGAACTAGTAGATAAGCTGAGGAAGCATCACGATCCTCAACAGTAAGGGAACGATTAAGAACAATATGAGTAAAAAAATTAAAAAGTTTGTCAATCTAATATTAAAAATAATAAAACTTGAATGTGTTTTACAGAAATCCAGAAAGAGGAAGTTACTGGAAGGCGGCGAAATCGACGCCACGGATGATAGTTCCCAAACGTCGGACTCGCGAGTCAGCGTGCTAGATCCCAAGACCGGAGAGGTACATCACTTATCAAACTTGACATATCAATATTATAAACTAATATTATAAATGCGAAAAAAAATAAATAATATTTATTTATCTTACCAAATTCAGATCTTATAACTAAGGTGTTGGAGTCTCCTTTAGGCTATCAAAGATGCCTGTTGTGCCAAGAGGCTCCGCTAAAGTCTCTCTGTTACACTTTCACAGCTAAACCGCTGAATTGTAGTTTGTACAGGAAAAAAATTAATGAAGACATCAATGTTTATTTATTTATTTATTTGTTTATTTAAATACAACGGTACATATTTCGTAGCCAATTACAGTATTTAAGTAATAGAAGATATACATTGAACTTTAAAAAAAGAAAAACAGATATAAAAGAAACATTTGCATTTTTATCACATGCAAGTCGACTCACATTCACCATTCACACAAAACAGCAAACAATTCCTGACAAGCGTCTTCCATCCATCCGCAAATACATCACATTCAGGCTCCTGGTTCAGGAATGCGTTGAGATCTGATAACATGCGGCAGAGAGGAGACTGAGCATGAGATACAGTGCGTGTGATCGGTGTTGCGAACAATTTTTTCGATTGACATTTACGATGTAAAAGGTTTCTGTTCGGCACATACAAACGACACAATTGATTATGAAGCTCGGTGGTATCGATGTAGCCTCGTAGTACTTTTAGACAAATAGTTAATTGATAATAATCTCTTCGTGTTCTTAAAGAATTAAGTCCTAGTGTTCCTAGTAGGAATAACGTAGGATATAAGTAGGGATAATAACCATAAATGCGTTTATAGAAGTATCTTAGAAAAGTCTTCTGAACTTTTTCTAACATAAGCGTGTAGGAGGCCTCGTGTGGATTCCATACACAACTACTTGACTCTAGTTTACTACGAACTAGCGCAAAATATAAAAGTTTGATTGCATGCGGATTATTAAAATCTCTTGAGTTTCGTAATACAAATCCAAGCCGTTTAAAACTATCTTTGACCAGAGCTAATATATGATTGTGAAAAGTTAATTTGGTATCAAATATTACACCCAGGTCTTTAGATGAAGCAACTCTATTAATGTTTTCACCATCCAAGGTATAATTGTGACATGATTTTACCAATTTCCTGCTAAATGTCATTACTGAACATTTATTCAAATTAAACAACATTTTATTTTCAACACTCCATTTTTGAACAGCATCTATATCCTGTTGTAATAGTTGGTAGTCAGTAGGCTTTCTTATTTCCAAGGCTAACTTGAGATCGTCAGCATACAGAACACATTTTGCATTTTTAACAACGTTTGCTAAATCATTGATCATTATAAGAAATAATAGTGGCCCCAATATGGAGCCTTGACTAACTCCAGATCGAGTATGATAAGGTTCCGAATTATAACACCCGTATTTTACATATTGCTGGCGATCTCGAAGATAGTCTGAAAACAGTATGACCAATTTGGGAGTAAACCCTATCAATTTTAGCTTAGATAATAAGATGTCATTATCGATTCTGTCAAAAGCTTTTTGGTAGTCAAAATATACGACATCTACTTCATTGCCATTATCCATGCCTTTTGATATATAATCTACGATGACTAAAAGATTGGTATCAACTGATCGTCCTTCCCTAAACCCGTGTTGTTCATCACATAAGATAGAACGTAGCTGGTTATATATATTCTTATGGAGTACTCGTTCACAGACTTTAGCCGGAGCAGATGGTATAGCAATAGGTCTGTGGTTATCAATCGATAGATTTTCAGTTGACTTAGGTATAGGAGTAACGCGAGATAATTTCCATTGGTCTGGATAGACCCCTGTATGAATGGCTAAATTAATTATGTGATGTAAGGGTAATATGATATAATCTTGACATATTTTCAAAAATTGAGAAGGGATGTTATCAGGTCCAGTAGAGCAATCGGATTTTAGTTTATTTATAGCCCATTCAATATCATCTTTATTGCAACTCGGTATATCTATAAGACAATAATCTAAACTACTATTAATTTCATCTTTATATGGATCTAAAGTAGGTGTGTCGGGTAGAAATACGTCTGAAAAATATTTAGCAAATGCTTCTGCTGCATCTACACCATCGTATATTATGCCATTATGAGATATGTTGAGGTTTAATGAACGCCGTGACCTTAGGTTTGAGATATATTGCCAAAAAAGTTTTGGTTTGTATTTAAGCTTATTTTCTATACGTTGTATATATGATTTATATGCTGCAGTTATACGTTTTTTGAGATCAGATCTTAACTTTGAAAATAATATGCGGGATTCTTCTGATTTGTTTCGTTTCCATTGTCTATGTAATTTTAATTTATGATTCAAATCTCTTATTATATCACCTGTGAACCAGGAGGCCAATTCTCGCGTTTGCGATATTTTATCGAATTTGATAATATATCAAACTTCTTTTATCGAACAAAATTATCACAAAATCCTCCAAAATGGTATTCTCGAACCTATTCGACATAAAACTCGATATTATATCGAAAACTAGGGCTTCTCTAATTGAAAACACGTTCCTTTTTCTCGATTATACTTAACTACAATCGAGAAATTTATGTTTTACTTGTTTCATTAAATATTTTATATAAAACCAATGTTTTAATAGTGAATTTATGTGAAAATAGTTATAATACTTTATTTTATGTAACTTAATAAGCTCCAATGCAAATTTATAAAATGCAAAGAAAATGAAATATTTTAGAGTTGATGGAGAGAACGGAACGCGAGGATACTTGTCATTGTTTGTTTATTGTGTGTGTGAGGTTATGTGATATTTGTTATCGGAGTATCAATTATATTCTTATGTATGATATTGTTTCTTTACGAAATTGAATCGAGAAACAAATAAGGTATGGTACTCGAGGCAGAAAAAAGCAAAGTATGTATCTATCCAAACCTCTATATTAGTCTTCAATAAAATAATTTTATGTAAATAAACAACGATTTCCAATAAAATTGAATACAAAATCGTCAGCATTCATATTTTACTAAACCATAGCTGAAGAAAAATACAAAGCGTCTTGTAAAGTACGAATATTATGTTATTCAATAGCTTTGAAGCAACAAATATCACACACGATATGGTTTTCGGCCACGCTCGACCACTCGATGCGTATCGAGGGCTGACGCTGGATAAATGTCACATTTGAAATCACGAGAATACGCAATTTCGATATTTATCGATATCCGCCATGTTTTTTCGATAAATGTCGAAATTGATATTATATCGCAGACCCCAGAATTGCCTCCCAGGTCGGATAACATGTATTATATTTACTATTTCTTATTTTATTAGGAACTGTTTCATCAAATATATTATAGAGAATTTTGTAAAAGTTATTTGTGGCAGAGGCTACATCATTTTCACTTAAAACATCGTCCCAAGAAATATTGGAAATCAAATCTATAATCTTTAGATAATCAGCTTTGTTAAAGTTCCAATCTCTGTTTCTGTCTACATTGCTGGGTTTTAATTTGGTAAATTTAGAAGTTATCATATCAATTTTGTATGTGAACTCTAGAGGGGATGTGGAAGATCGACACGAACTATACCACCAAACTGCGATACTGAGACACACGGAACATTAGCGCATTCCTGAACCAAGACAACATCTAACTTACTTCCTATAGGATTAAATATTTCATTCATCTCTTTCATACCACAATAAGAAAGAAAATAACAATAATAGTTATTAACATTGTGCGTAGCACTATTTAAATTGAGATCTCCTAATATAATAACACGTCCTTTTAAATCACATAAAAAGCTCTCCACTTTACAAAACCAATTGAAATAAATATCATCTTTGGCACTGGGACTAATATACACAACACATACGTAAACAGTTTTATCTTGTATGATAAATGAACACCATAAGTCTTCTCCATAATCTGTTTCGAGCTCTTTGCGTCGCACCAGCGTAATGCCGGCGCGGGCGGCGAGTAGCACTCCTCCACCTGCTGAGCCACGATCACGACGTATAACATTCCAACCACCACACATTATTTCACTGTCCGAAATAGAGCTGTCAAGATTCGTTTCCGTCACTGCTAAAATATCATGGTCTAATAGCATTAAGTTTGTATTCCAAGATTGAAGTTTAGTTCGGAGTCCACGGACATTTTGATAGAAAATGTCTAGCTCATAAGTTCTACTATGGGTGGATAAGCGGGTATTTGTATTTATATTAACAGCAGTGCTAAGGTTTACAGAATTAGTTTTGTGATTTTCGAAAGATGCCTCGTGACGCACGAAAGGACATCCAAGGTTTTACTTGAGCATTATTCGGCCATATATCTGGAGATATGCATTTGTCGTATATTTCTTCAGGAACTGTAATTTTATATGACTTGTAATCCCCACGTGCTTTTAGTTCTGCCACAGAGCAATTCATGTCTGGATAAAGGTGTTGTAAGTAGTATTTTATGTCTTCAACATTTGACGCCATATTCCATAAATGGATCATTTTTCGTGGTTCAGCTGCTTTAATGGATGTCACATCAGGGCCAGCCGTACAGCGTTGTGAGATTGGTCTGTGTTGCTTTTTAGCAGATACTTTTATCCAGGTGTTTTCGTTTTGTTTATCATCCAATGTTGTATATATTCGTCCATATAGATAGTTCTTTAATTGTAAGACTTATGTTGTAATAAAGTGACGTCTTGGATAAAATGCAGCGGTAGAGTTTGTTGCGCCGCCTCTTCTCTACTTGCGCTTTGGGGGCGGTAACCTTAGCTTTAAGTAATTTTATGACGTCAACTAACAAAGAAACAAGTATACGACGATTTAAAAGTGATATTTTTTAGCCCATTTAAATAATATCATTTTTATTTCAACAATAACACTTTATTTGCATACAAGAAATCACATGGCACAGATACAGAAAGTTACTTAAAAAAAAAAACAGAGCAAAGGCGGCCTCATCGCTGTAAGTTATGGAGAACATTTAAATGGTCAACTGTTTCTCACTTGTTGTAATATTAGACACAAGACTGTTTGTTTTCCGAATAAAATAAAATAATAAGTAAGCAATTCCTTCCAGGCAACCAATTTATTTTCATTGTTTAGATTCTGAAAGGCGAAGAAGCGCCGCTGCTGTCCCAACTCAAGGACTGGATGGAGAGCCACCCCGGCTGGGAGGTGCTCTCAGACTCCGACGACTCAGATGACGATAGCCAGGACGATGATGGTTTGACTATTAACTAGTAGCTTTTGCCCGCGACTTCGCTCGCGTTAATCCTTTCTTAGCGGATGCCTACGTTATAACATCTACCTGCATGCCAAGTTTCAGCCCGATCCGTCCAGTGGTTTGGGCTGCACGTTGATAGATCACTATGTCAGTCACCTTTGAGTTATATATATATAGACATAGATCGTGGCCTTCGAGTGTCACGACTCTTGGCTCTGTCTACTCCGTAAGAGATAAAGACGTGATTATATGTTTGTATGTATGTACATAGATAGATGTACAGTTTTAAGTGTGTAAGTAGCAGGTTACCTTCCTAACTGTCAGCCGGCGAATGAAGAGAGAAGAGAATAGGCAGTGAAGAAAAATAGGCAGAAAGAAAGTCTTTTATATATTTAGCAATAAGAATTCACAGTACAACAACTAGACTTGGATTAGCATCAAGGTATCATATCTCGAAGACCTTATTGGCTAACCTTAAAGATCATATTGCTTTGTAGTTTCTGACCGCACATTTGACTCTACATACGTGTATAAAAATAAATCCCTATTTCCCTTTTGACACACCATAACTTGAGAACGACTATATCGAATAGACGCAGAATATTTACAATTTGTAATTTTAACATCTATTTAATCTATAGACAGGTCAACATCTGTCGAGTCAGCTACTATTTAACTATTTGTTAATTCTTCGCTAGCATGAGAAAATTCCCATGATCCTCCTTCAAACCCCTATAATCTCCTTGGTCTTCTTCTTATCGAGTGTGTTAGTACTAACACTGGTGTCAGATTTTATTCAAGTCGTCTAAAGGCATCTGACATGACTTTTACGACTACCGCTATCTAGTGGCAGGAGCCGTATACACACTAGGTTGCTCACATGCCTACCTTACCTTTCAACTTGAAAACGTTTTCTTATGCATTTATATTATGTTGTTATATAGAAAAGAGGCGAGACAAAAGGGACGAGAGAGAGAAGACGGAGGAAGAGAAGGCCCGCGATATGATCAAGAAGGCCAAAGTGGAAGACGACGAGTACAAAACAGAGGAACAGACCTACTACAGGTGAGAACGGAGTTCCGACCTTATGGCTTAGAAAATAGAGGCGATTGAGTATTGATTTGATGAGCACGATCGTCAAGTATCAAATTATTAGAAACGCTCTATGAATTTTAATTGTTTCAGTATTGCTCACACGGTCCACGAGTCTGTCACAGAACAAGCCAACATTTTGGTCAATGGGAAACTCAAAGAATATCAGATCAAGGTAAATTCGCGATATTGATAACCTGCTTTATTATTTTTAAATAATACGTCTACTTTGTTTTAAATGTTTTGTTTTTCATTATCAGGGTTTGGAATGGCTTGTGTCGTTGTTCAACAACAACCTCAACGGCATCTTGGCAGACGAGATGGGTCTAGGCAAGACCATCCAGACGATTGCATTGGTAACCTATCTCATGGAGAAGAAGAAAGTCAATGGGCCATTTTTAATTATTGTGCCATTGAGGTAAGTTGTGTACAAACGGTACCAAATTATTAATATCACTTTGTCTGGCTAGGTTACGCCATCTACGTGTTAACAGCGGGAGACATGCAGTATCTAGAATCACTTGGAGTACTTCGGCTCTGGCCTATGATTCTACTAATTACAAACGTACTATATCGTGCCTCAGTTATGTCTCAAAAGCATAGAGACTGTATAGAGATCTTGTCTCTTTAGTACAATCTTTGTTTAGGCTTTTGAGCCACAATATCTATGTTTGTATAATTAGTGGAGTCATTTCCCTGTTCAGCAGTTAATTCTGTATCTCAATTCTCAACCTAAATTATCCATTATGAGGATAATGTCCCATTATTTTCAAAGACTGCATCTAATAACCACACTCGACATTTGTATAATAGACCCATGCATAATGCCCTTTCAATCAATCAAATATCTCTAGATATTCCTATTTCCTTTAAAAGTTATTATTAGTTAACATCTTATACTAAGTCACACCCGTGACACTTCCTGTACGTGAGAGTTTGAGGGCCGTTGACCATAGAGAAAAAAAAACTTGAGCCGGTTTTTCAACGCTAGGGTTGATGAGTAATAAACAATAGCTATATTTTAGCTTAACTCTAAACTCTGTAATATTTGACAATAGCGCCCACCGGTCACGATTGACATGAGTGATAGACCGCTTCATAGCAGCCCTGAAGAAAGACATAATAATACAAACATCTAGTGGAGGTTAGTTCCCCGTCCCGCGCGCCTCTCAACGCCCCCGCGCACATCCAGTCACTCACGCATAGCCGTAAGCGATTTTACACACAAGCATGAAGCGTGCCCGGGCCCCGGTAGGCAGGTCAGGCATGAATTACTTCATACAAAAAGTATGCCATAATGTTCGTCCAGGGCACGGCCCGGTCGCGACACGTTGTACCGTGAATCATGCTTTAGTGTCGCTTCTTTTCGCGTAGTGTATTTTTTCTTTGACTAAGTAACGTTTTCTCTTCAGTACTTTATCCAACTGGGTACTGGAGTTCGAGAAGTGGGCGCCGACGGTGACGGTGGTGTCGTACAAGGGCTCGCCGCAGTCGCGCCGGCTCGTGCAGGCGCAGATGCGATCCACTAAGTTCAACGTGCTGCTGACTACATACGAATATGTCATCAAGGACAAAGCTGTGCTTGCCAAGGTTCGTGGTTTTTACACAACTGACCAAAATAGGAGTGTTATGTTTTCAGGGTTCATGTATGTAAGTTTCTTTATTTCACCGTAAGACTTGAACGGCTTAACAGATTTTGATGTGAGGTATTGTTAGATTCCTTGCAGTCCTCCGAGTGACATAGGCTATGTAAGTTGTCAGTCGTGTTTTTTATTTTTTTTTTATAATTAGCTTGTTTTATATATACATCAGTGGCGAAGCCTCCTTAGAACACGATTCCTACCGGCTTCCCTTATCAGATTCAAATATATATTTTTTTTAATAGCTCAATCCCGCGGCCTGCGTGATTAATTAAGCGCACATAATCACATTGCGCGCTTTGAAAATATATTCTTTAATATGCTGGACACAAAATACGCAATGTATTTGAAATCGCGCAAACGCACACATACACGATTTTACTATCGTAGGACGCTGCCGCGGCTGAGGAACCCGCTCATAATATTGGGAATTCGAATAATTGAAATATATGCAAGTCACGCACACATACACATTACTACTACATACAACCACTCGTCGATATAACAGCGATTATAACCCGATCTCAGATAGCCTCCCAAATGTTTTCGTCCAATCAGAGCAACTTATTCGCGTTGCCGATTCAGGTCAGTCACCCCACCTAGCCATCGTTTCGCGCGCATCATCGTATCCTAATTTATAATTGTGATAAGTGATTATAGCTTGATTGTGGTATATTATATGTAGTGTTTGTTTGTTTCTTGTCGACACGTAGGCTGTTAGGTGAGAAATGGCGGCATTAGTACAAAAAATAGGTTGTTGTCTACCTACACAGCTGTACTACACACTAATTTATGGTATGTAATTTATTGCATGTTTTTAAGTTAAGATAGGTATGACCCGGCTTTACCTTTATTTTTATTCACCCTACGCCACTGATATACATAGAATCACGTCTTTATCCCTTACGGGGTAGAGCCAAGAGTAGTGAAACTCGAAGGCCACGCTTAGCTGAATAGTGGGCCGTCTGATAGAATGGAAATTTAGATATAGTAACAGGACGCTAGCCCATCGCCTAGGAGTGGAGGAATCCCCAATTTAAAGCCCTTTCCCTCGATTAACTTTTACAACCTGCGCGGGAAGAGAAGCAGCTGGCACATTCTATGTTTTTCTTCCATTTTATGTTTTTTTAAAAACGCGGCAAACGAGCAAGCTGTTCACCTGATGGTTAGTCACCACTGCCCGTGGACAACTGCAACACCAGTTTTATATGCAGCAAACATTGAAATATGTTTACTAATTGGGGACACCAGTGCAAGCACCAGACGGGTGACGATCAGTCTTCTAATTTTGGGACAATTTCACCTTATTCCCCAAAACCCCTTTTGGGGTACGGGTTAACTGGTTTGTGACCTTCCAGTGGCTTTGCTGAATTTCAGTATAAATATGACACTGAAATTGAGCTCTGTATTTAAGATGCATACAATTTTTAGTGTTCTGGAATAGATACATCGACAGAGAGTTAACTTGCATTTGTTGGGCCCTTTAATATTCAATCATAAAATTAGTATATTTACCACCAGGTGCAATGGAAATACATGATAATAGACGAGGGCCACCGCATGAAGAACCACCACTGCAAGTTGACCCAAGTGCTCAACACGCACTACATCGCACCGCACCGACTGCTCCTCACTGGAACTCCGCTGCAGAACAAACTACCTGAGTTGTGGGCGTTACTTAACTTCCTACTGCCGTCCATATTCAAGAGCTGTTCCACTTTCGAGCAGTGGTTCAATGCGCCGTTCGCTACTACTGGAGAAAAGGTAAGAACATCATAAAATTAACTAGATATTACACGCATTACATCGCACCGCACCGACTGCTCCGCACTGGAACTCCGCTGCAGAACAAACTGCTGAAGCTGTGGGCGCTGCTTAACTACTGGCCTCCATATTCTTGCGTATTCGAGAGCAGTGAAATTTCGCACAATGATTATGTGAAATACCAATATTTATATGATTAGTCTAGGTAAAGTCTAGTAGCTAGATAGATCTGTTCGTCAAAATATGATATTGCAACTTAAAATTCTTGGGTCCGAATAACAGTTAATATTCAAAAACATAGTAATGGCAAAATCTAATTTACTTACAAAAATTCTTGCGTATTGGAGAGCAGTGAAATTTCGCACAATGGTTATGTGATATACCAATAATATCAATATTTATATTATTAGTCTAGGTAAAGTCTAGTACCTAGATAGATCTGTTCGTCAAAATATGATATTGCAACAAAAAATTCTTGGGCCCGAATAGGGTTACATTCAAACAAATAGTGACGGTAAATCCAAATATTTCAGGTGGAATTGAACGAGGAAGAAACGATCCTGATCATCCGCCGCCTGCACAAGGTGCTGCGGCCGTTCCTGCTGCGGCGGCTGAAGAAGGAGGTGGAGAGCCAGCTGCCCGACAAGGTGGAGTACATCATCAAGTGCGAGATGAGCGGCTTGCAGCGGGTGCTCTACAAGTGAGTTGGATTTTATACCCTATTGCTATGGAGATAAGGGCGTCTTCAGTATTAAGGTTATCGTTCATTTCACAGCACCTTTTTGGGCGCATGCGATTTTGAATCTTTTTGACTTTACTTCTTACTTATATTTGGTATATTTTCCCATGTACAGTCAGCTGCAGACAAGAGATAGGATCCGGTGAGAAAGGGGGTCAGGTTTCTCTGCAACTGACTGCCACAACTGGGCCCGCGCTCTCGGATTACCAAATACATATAAGAAAATGTGATGTCAATAAGATTCCGTCGCATCCCAACCAGAATAAACCATGAGTTAAATTTCAAAACGGGAAAATAGTAAAAGTTGCTATCAAAAATGTATTTGTAAAGTCCATTTTTTTTATAATTTCCTTATTGTGTAAACAATCTTACCATGTCTTTTTATGATTTTACAACAATATAAATTAAAATAGACTTTTTAGGATAGATTCAACAAAAAGTACTGTGTGAGTTACATAATAGAACAATAAAGAAAAAAATGTAGTTTAGAGCGAAAGAGGTCTGTAAGGATCGTAGCAAGTGGAAATCGCTAGTTTCTGCCTAAGTGCCTACCCCCACGGGAAAAAGGCGTAATAATATGTATGTATTGTATGTAAAAATGTATGTTTTTTGTACACAGACACATGCAGTCGAAGGGCGTGCTGCTAACGGACGGGTCAGAGAAGGGCAACAAGGGCAAGGGCGGCGCCAAGGCGCTCATGAACACGATCGTGCAGCTGCGCAAGCTCTGCAACCACCCCTTCATGTTCCAGCACATCGAGGAGAAGTTCTGCGACCACGTCGGCTCTGGCGGCACCGTCGTCAGTGGGTAAGATCGACTGCAATACGACATATGACGCACTACGGGATAGACTGAGCTACAGAATACATAATAGTACAAGTACAGAAGGAACACTCCGAAAAATCAAAGGAATAGCGACTCTCGCTTCGATACAATTAAGTGAAATTCAGATCCCACAACGCTAATAACCTACCCCTCCCCCTTTTTCTTCCACTTGTAAACATTTTAGTAAATTATTATTTCTTCTTCCAGGCCTGATCTGTACAGAGTGTCAGGCAAATTTGAGCTCTTGGACCGAATCCTGCCCAAACTGAAGAAGACGGGGCACCGAGTGCTGGTTTTCTGTCAGATGACCCAGTGCATGACCATCATCGAGGACTATCTCTCCTGGAGGGGTTTCCAGTACTTGAGGTGCGTTGACTGTATATGTACAGTCAAATGAAGAGAAACCTGACCGCCTATCTCACCGAATCGTTATCTCAGGGGTGTCAGGTTTCTTTGCATCTGACTGTACTTATTAATACTGCTTAGAATCCTGAGAACATCGATTGTTTTGGTACAGACACTCACTCTTTTATTGATGCTTTCATTTTTATGTAACTTTTGTCATCATAAACCCATCAATAGGAGTTTAAAAAATAGAGTAGCCTGGAACTAAAGTGGTCTATGATACGATGATACTAAAAGTTACATTGACCACGTTAGTTCCACCCTAGTCGGTGACTGAAAATCTTGGTCATCTTAGTATAGTGCTATTGACTAGATGATTGCAGAAAATCACTCACTTCAAAATATTTCACTTCCGTGATTTCCCAGTTCTCGCTCGAAATGCCAAAAATAATAAGCTTTCATCGCTTTTCATCTGGAATGACAAGTCAAACAAAATGAAAAAAAATGAAGGGGATCAACCCTCCCCCACGGCATGGGACCCGTACATCACAGCCAGTTAGCTCTACTCGACGTTCCTCCGTGCTAACTAACCAATCATAATGTATTCTCAAGACATTCCAACAGCTGTTTATTTTATGTTTTAGACTGGACGGTATGACTAAGGCGGAGGACCGCGGGGAGTTGCTGAAGAAGTTCAACGACGCGAACTCTGAATACTTCATCTTCTTGTTGTCGACGCGCGCCGGCGGACTCGGCCTCAACCTGCAGAGCGCCGACACAGTCGTCATCTTCGACTCCGACTGGAACCCGCATCAGGTATAGTATGGGGCGACATCTACCGCGCCACAAGAACAACAAATATATACGGACAAATCACACAGATTGAGTTAGCAACAAAGTAGTTTGAGACTTGTGTTATGTGATACTAAGTCAACGATACTATACATCCAAGAGCCAGGCCAATTTAAAAAAGATTATTTTCCATCTTGATCCGACCGGGGATCGAACCCGGGACCTCCGGTGTGACAGTCCGGCGCGATGACCGGTGGGCCACAAGTGTCATGATAGTCCATAATGCATAAGACAGATGGCGCTATTGCTGCCTGGAACGCGATGTTGATATTAGCAAGATTGGACGCATAAATACAACATCCGATATGATGTCGTCGGAGCAGCCAGGCGGGAAGATCTTATCATGTATTTATGATCGTATGTGCGTGCCTTGTGCATGATACGCCACACTACAATAGAGTGGCTAAGTACATATTTATGTGCCTAATATCAATTTGCCCAGTACAAGTGCCTTTTTATTATTTAATAATTTAACGTATTTATGGCCGTCTGCTACCTGATAATAAAACAATGAAATCTTTCCATAGGATCTTCAAGCTCAAGATCGCGCGCATCGCATCGGTCAACGCAATGAAGTGCGCGTCTTACGACTCATGACCGTTAATTCTGTCGAAGAGAGAATTCTCGCCGCTGCTAGGTAAGTTCAATCTATTTTCTTCTCTTATTATGTGAAATCACTTGCACTTCTTTCAATCTTTATTTCACACTTATTTTTTTAATTTATAGGTACAAATTGAACATGGACGAGAAAGTAATCCAGGCCGGTATGTTCGACCAAAAGTCGACAGGTTCCGAGCGGCAGCAGTTCCTGCAGAGCATCCTGCATCAAGATGGAGATGATGAAGAGGTAAATAATACTTCAATTAAAGCTAGGCAATTAGGTGTATCCAGTTGATCCTTTTCATTGTCAATGAACGCCCAAAAAATGCATGTTCTTTTCGCCATTATTTCACTTACCGTCTGATGAGAAACTAAACTTCCTTTAAATATAATTTTAAATGGTAGTCTTTGAAGTTATTGCCAAAACACATTTGTAAATAATCTTTTTTAAACATGATCCAAAAGGTTATGTTTTTTTAAAATAATAACTCATCATCATCGTCAGCTTTCTACTACCCGCTGCTGGGTATAAGCCTCCCTCTGTCTTCGCCAAACTTCTCTATCCTGGGCCATCGCAATCCAGTTCTTTCCAGCAACTTCTCCTATTGGCAACCACTGCGGCACCTACTATATAAAAGGTTATTAATAAGTTTTTGTTTTGTGTCTATCTTGTCGCAGGTTGTGTTTAGTCAATAAATTTATTTTCTTTCTTTCTTTCAATACTACTTACATCGTTGACCCACCTAGCAGCCGAATGTCCTACGCTTCTCTTTCCGTCTCTCGGATACCACTAATCCAAACCTTTTACTTAATCGCACCAAGCTTAGATTTTTAAAACACAGCACCTTAAAGCAGAATTTGGTTTACTTTAGGAAGAGAACGAAGTGCCGGACGACGATCTGATTAACGAGATGATCGCGCGCTCGGAGGAGGAACTGGAGATCTTCAAGCAAAGTGACATCGAGCGCAAGAAGAGCGAGACCCGGTCGCGGCTAATCGACGAGTCCGAGCTGCCCGACTGGCTCGTCAAGGAAGACGACGAGGTCGTCTGTAACAAGGTAACAGAGACACTAGGAGGAGCTGGAGATAAGTTTCATCGAAATCTATACAGTAGATTTTAGGTCATTGAGTAACAAACATCCTCACAAACTCATATCCAAACTTTCGTATTTATGATATTTGTCGGAATACACAACATCAGAATCAATCATGGGTTCAAGGAGGCCGGGCTCGGAAATAGATAGACCAGGGCGGTAAATACAGTACAGGTACTTCAACAACGGGTTCACGTGAAAGCACATGTGGGCACTAGACTCAGTTCGAATATTAACCGTCAGGATGAGGGTATTTCCAAAATAACATGCACAGCTTATGAGAAACAGGGTAAACAACTCCTACCTCAAATTACAGCCCAAAACATCCAGGGATTCCTCGGATATTCACTGATTATGAAATCATTTAACACTAACCTCACATTTGGTCCACATGTCGCGGCTAGGGTCCAACCCTAACCTACTCAGGGTAATGGTCCGTGCCCCACCACGCACGATCCAGTCTGTTTCAGCCAGTGAGTTTTATTGAACAGTCCTCCATGCTAACTAGTTAAACACAGTTTAACCATCAAGACTGTCCAACAACTAAGATCTCCAATATCGCGCTAATAACACCATCACACATAGTCACATCGTTACATAACACGACAATAACACTATTCTATCAACAATACCTGCTATAACGATCGCACGTTGGTTTTATTACAAAGAGGGGGTGACTCAAGTAACATTTCCGACGCGTACAGCTTTGAAACCATAACGATCGCACGTTGGCTTTATTACAAAGAGGGGGTGACTCAAGTAACATTTCCGACGCATACAGTTTTGAAACCATAACGATCGCACGTTGGCTTAATTACAAAGAGGGGGTGACTCAAGTAACATTTCCGACGCATACAGTTTTGAAACCATAATGATCGCACGTTGGCTTTATTACAAAGAGGGCGTGACTCAAGTAACATTTCCGACGCGTACAGCTTTGAAACCATAACGATCGCACGTTGGCTTTATTACAAAGAGGGGGTGACTCAAGTAACATTTCCGACGACAGTTTTGAAACCATAACTAACAAAATAAACCACAGTTAATTCAACTACTGTAAACGCTCCGACATATTAGTTAGGATACCTCAACAACTTCATAACAAACAGGGCCAAGGCTGGAACTACTTGGACGAGGACGAGACGCTGGGGCGCGGCTCGCGCCAGCGCAAGGAGGTGGACTACACGGACTCGCTGACCGAGAAGGAGTGGCTGAAGGCGATCGACGAGGAGTTCGAGGAGGAGGAGGAGGAGGACGACGACGACGAGGTGCTCGATAAGAAGCGCAAGAGGGGGCGCAAGCGGCGGTGAGTCTAAAGTTACTCTGCGGAATATCTTTTTTATTTTTTAGGGTTTCGTACCTCAAAAGGCGAAAACGGAACCCTTATAAGATCACTTTGTTGTCCGTCTGTCTGTCAAACTTGTTCTCAGGAACGCTTAAAGGTACTTACTTACTCCGCTGGCTCAGTGACCCCAAAGTGGATCTTGGCCTCCGATACCAGAGAGCGCCATAGATTCCTATTTTGCGCGGTGGCTCTTATTTTACGCTTAAAGGTACCAAGTTGAAATTAATATCGAATACTCGGATCCATGGACTTTTTCAGCAAAAAAATAATCAAATTTATACGTCAACGCGATCAAGAGATATTACCGAAAATGTTGTGATTTTTGGCACATATTGAGACTTCAGGCAGCAATCAAACCTATGGGGTTGACCTGTTGACCTAAAATTATGAAATTTGGCAAAAAGCAAGGTCTAAAGGTATTTTATACAGGAATAAATCTGAAAATTGTAAATATGTTGTTGGAAGTCTGAAAAGAGCGTTACAAACTTATTTTTGCGCTGGATTTAGTATGAATCTTAGGGATCGAACTGCAAAGTTATGTTTTTGAAACTAGTTGGTTTTTTAGTTAGAGCTATAATGTAAGATGCTTTGCGTGTACGGAACCCTCGGTGCGCGAGTTTGACTCGCACTTGGCCGGCTTTTTTTTTTCTATAACATAGGGCGGCAAACGAGCAAGCGGGTCACTTGATGGTAAGCGAATCGTTGTCCATGGACTACTGTGTTGCCGGCCTTTCATGAAGATGTAGACTCGTGTTTTGAAGGTTCCAATGTCGTATCGGTTCGGGAACACCGCCGCAGGAAGTTAGTTCCACAGTTTGGTCGTACGTGGCAAGAAGTGTCTTTTAAAACGTACGGTGGTTGACAGCCAGTTATCCAGATGGTATGGATGAAACTTCAACCTGTGACTGCTGGTACGGTAGTGAAATCCTGCGGTAGGTATTACGTCGAACAATTCCTCAGAGCACTCCCCATGATAGATTCGGTAAAGAATGCACAAGGATGCGACATCCCTACGTAGAGCTAGAGGATCGAGACGGCTGACAAGAGTCTCGTCATCGACGATGCGAATCGCACGACGTTGAACGCGGTCAAAAGGGAAAAGTTGGTATTGAGGTGCCCCAGCCCACAGATGGGAACAATATTCCATATGCAGCCTAACTTGTGCTTTGTATAACTGAAGGCGATGCGCCGATGTGAAATACCGCCTTGCTCTGCCTAGGACACCCAGTTAAGATGACCGCGAAATTGAACGTCGCACGAAATCTCGAAGCCTAGAATATCGATCTTCGGCCGCGTATCTAGTGAAGTGCCCTGGGGCCCTATTTTTGAAAGTGTGGCATACCGCCGAAAACGAATAGACTATTATGTCGCACTCGTCCTACTATGTCACTAAAAACATAAAAGCCGTATTTTGGAAATCACTCGTCTAGCAATGTTGCCAGTGATATGAAAATAATGCGAGAAATAACTTCTGCTCCATTCTACGCAACGAAAACCGAATCGGTAACGAATCGTAAAAAAAATGTTCGTAAATTTTCAATCAAAGAGAACGTAAGCGTTAAACGGACGCAAAATTGAAAATTCTAATAGACTCCATCTATATCCGTATCCGGTTGTCTATGTCATTCATGATTTTGACGTAAAAAACGTTCGACCACCAAATCATACGAAAACGAGTGGTCTAGACCACTCGTTGCGAATTATTCGACATAGACAATTCAAAAATACGGAACAATGGATATCGAATGAAAAATCATTCGGCTCACGCTTTTTTGGTGAGTCACACTTTCAAAAATAGGGCCCCTGGACCGAAGGAGATACGACGAAGGGGCTTTTTTTCGCGGTGAACGCATAACCTTGTGTTCTTTAGGGGTTAAATTGGACCAAGTTGCAGTGACCCCAATTTGAAACCTGGTGTAATGAAGTTTCAACCTCAGACACAAGTTTTGTTCGACACTCGGAGACGCGCGCCCGAGAAATGTTAGCTTGACCGGTATAAGAGGTGTCCACCGTGACTGCTATCATCCGCATAACAATGAATGCTGCTTGATTGAAGCATATCAATGATATGCAAAAGAAAGAGCGTCCGGGACAGAACACAGCCTTGAGGGACACCAGCATTCACGGGCTTGTTTTCGGAGCATGAACCGTCAACAACGACTTTAATGTTGCGCCCTGTGAGGAAACTGGTAACCCATTGGCATAATTTCTCGGGCAACCCGTAGGAAGGAAGCTTCGATAGTAAAGTAGCAGGTAGATGGCCCTCATTGTACTCCAACAGTATTATTACTATTAAATAATGCATTTAGCTGAAGATTAATATTTTTGTTTATCTTTATTTCAGGCGAGATGATTCTGATGAGGATGAAGTCCCGAGTTCATCAAAGAAAAAAGCAAAACGGAAATTAATTTATTGAAGAAACGCTTGAAGAATATTATGAAGAAAGTTATTGATTATGCTGACGAGTAAGTATTGTCTTGACTTGGATTTTAAATGATTTTCTTTTAATAGAGTTTTGTTAGAAAACTAGGGTTATTGTCCTTTGAGGCTTTCTTCACATAAATGGTCACTGCAAAGCAAATTCTGTCTAAACCTTACAACGTTCCACAAAGCTTATAATAGCGAAAAACTAAAATGACTAAATTCAAACCTAAACTTGAAAAATACGACTTGAACACTCAACTGAACGTTCAAGATTTTATAAAATTAATATGGTTTTGTCGTACATTGCATTCTTTCAATCATGTTTCAGAAATGGCAGAGTTTTGTCGGAGCCTTTCATGAAACTTCCGTCGCGACGCGAGCTTCCGGATTACTACGATGTTATCAAGAAACCATTGGATATCAAGAAGATTATGAATAGAATCGAGGATGCAAAAGTAAGTTAATTCTATTTTTACGGGAGATTATTTGAAGAAATGGTATTTTTAATAAGGTCCATTATTAAAAATCTTGACAAATATCGATATAATAATCTTCGACTTCTCGCTGGAAAATATTTTGCTACCGGGTGTCAAAGCTATTTTATATTGCATGAAAATACAAATGTAGTAAAATTCTCGTGATGACTCGGCAAGTCGTCTTCGTATGTACGAATTTCATATGACTGACTACGGCACGTGTATTCTGTTTACAGTATAACGACATATCGGATCTCGAACGGGACTTCTTTACTCTATGCGCGAACGCCCAGACGTATAACGAGGAAGCGTCGCTGATTTACGAGGACTCCGTGCGTCTGCGCAACGTGTTCATAGAGTTGCGACGCCGGTACGAGGCCGGGCAGAACTCCGACGAGTCCGATGATAATGAGAAAGGTGGGCTAACATATTTTTCAACAAACTTGCTTGTAGAATGCGTCTTATTTTTTAAAGCATTAAACCAAAGGGAGAAGCCATTCACAGGCATTCCCCTCTGTCACACCCTGTACGTGAGAGCTCTAGGGCCGGTGACCATAGAGGAAAAAAAAACTCCTTGAGCCGTATTTTCAACGCTAGGGTTGATGAGCAATAAACAATAGCAAAATTTGGAATATACTCTAAACTCTATAGTATATGACAATAGCGCCCACCGGTCATGACATGATTGACATGAGTGATAGACCGCGTCATTTCTAGCAGCCCCGAGGAAAGACATAATAATACAAACATCTGGTGGAGGTTGGTTCCCCGTCCCGCGCGCCTCTAAACGCCCCCGCCATCATCCAGTCACTCACACATAACTATGAGCAATTTTACGGCACACATGCTTAAGTGTCGCTTCTTTTCGCGTAGTGTATTTTTTCTTTGCCTCTGTCAAAGATACAAAATCACGCTCATACCGATTTGTGGGTGCGCGCGTAGTTTTTAAGCTAATGGTAGGCATTATCTTTGTGTGCGTGTGGGGAACACGCACTGAAAGTGGCAAATTTTGCATAGAAATTAGTGCTAGCATAAATCTCCTATAATAATCATTTATTGCAGAAATTAATTTGTATAATCTTATCACTTGCAGATGAGGAGGATTCTGATGGAGAGTCCAACCGGTCAGTGAAAATGAAGATCAAACTAAAAGGCAAAAGCAAAAACACGCCAACCAGGAAAAGGAAGCAGCGGAAATATATCTCAGACGATGAGGACTATGAGGAAGATTGAACACCTGGCCGAACACTGTTGGTTGTCCCAGGCGGAGTAGCGACAAAGCAGTTAATTTTGTAATAAATTCAATTGAATTACTTCTACTCTTGAGAGATACATTTGGCAGGTAAAGCCGCGTTGACACGATCCGAATCTGCTCGGAACAAGTGGACTCTGTTGCCCACTCCCTCTGACGCGACTTGTATTGTGGCAACCCATGATCCGAGCGCACTCAGACGACTCTCGTATGAATATTACTCAGATGAGTCCATCAAAGTCCACTCTGTAGTGGACTTGGGCTCATCCGTCCAGACTTTGATCGGATCAACGCGGCATAAGCTCGTGTAGTACGGTAAGCCTAGTTATTTACGCCCAATTTAAAAAAAATCGTTGTCTCGTGTCTCTACAATGTCTGACAAGAATCTTTGTTTATACTATCCAATATTGGAGTATTCCCTTTTTCGTATTTAGAAGTAAGATTTCTGTAGCTCGCCGTATATTTTTAAATAACATAAGTTTAATGGGATTGTAGTCTTATAAGGGATAGTTAACATTTTACAAAGTAATACACTATAAACACAATTTTATTTTAATGATTTTTATATGACCGAACAGTATGTACTTTTCAAATAATTTTACAGTGCAATGACTTTGATATTCAACTGTGAAAAATCTTAATTTTATATAGGCAGTACATGTATGAAATCAATTCAATATGTAGTGATGATTTAATGCTCTTATTTGTCTATTTGAAAAATGTAGTAGAATATGATTGTGCTTAGGCATATAAATAAAAGTAAAAATCTGTGACGATTATTGTTTTATTTACATTATTATGAAATTTATTGTTTTGTGTTTTTGAGCTTTTTTGTCTCTTTCCACTTGAAATCCCCCCATTTATAATCAACTCCATGCACAGTGTGCATGTGTTTGTTGAGGCTGGGGCTGTGTGTGAAGCGTTGCGCACAAGTTGGACAAGAAAAAGGCTTTTCTCGAGTGTGCACTCTCCGGTGGCGCCGCAAGTCTCCTCCTGTATAAAATTTCACTTCACACACATTACACTTGAACATTTTGTCACCTGCATGTCTGAAAATACATTACAAAAAATTACTTTTGATAGATCATTGTTTAAAATAGCGCAAATATCAATCTATTTCATAGTATTATATAATCTGTGCTATTACTCAGCTAGTTCAAATAGAGAATGTAGGTAATGGCAAAGCATTCCAATGTTGTATTGTGTAGTAATTCACAAATAATGACTACAAAAGTCTACCACCACACACCTATTGGATTGAAGACATTTATATTTAAATCTTTACCTTTTCAAATGAATAACTAGGTTTTTCTTTGTATGAGTTTTGTACCCACATAGATGACATTCCACTGTTTTATCTGTACCATGTTTTTTTCTATGGTTTAATAATTCTGAAGATGTGACAAAGGTATCTCCACAATCTTCACAGTTGTAATTGCGAATGTTGTAATGCCGATGCATGTGGTCCCTTAGTGATTGTTTAGATTTCCAAACCTTTTTGACAAATATTACATATCAAATTACCAGTTTCATGTACACGTAAATGATTTTTCAAAGTGAAGGCGTGCTTAAATTGTTTACCACAAATAGAACAAGTGAAATAGGTGGTATTGCTGTGGGTTTTTTGATGTGCTGCAAGACTTGATGACTGAGTAAATGTTTTTCCACATTCACACCTATAAGGCCTCTCTCCGTCATGTCTTCGCATATGATTGACAAGTGTCTGACTATGGGGAGTGGAGTAAGAACAATTTTTACAGTGATATCGCCTTGCTGATCCAAAGCCAGTCACTTTTCCAATATGTTTCCTTTTTGATGCATTGAAATATTGTGTTTGAGCAATGATGCTTTTGATTTTAGAATCTTATCACATAATTCACACTTATAATGTGTAGAGTTATCTAGTTGACTTTCGATAACATACTTATCTTCGGTTGTAAGTAGAGATTTTGTCTCACAGTTTATGTCAGGGGGTTCAGGATCATTTGCTTCATGTAGAACATTGATTTCGATCTTAGTTTTGTTTTGCTGAGGCGAATCAGGAAAGTAAATTTGTTGTTTATTATTAAAAAATTGTTTTAAACAAATTTCAAATCTCTCTTCAAATGATATACATTTTAACCTGAAACTGTTTGCCATGTTTAATTCTATCATGCAATTCTCACAAATCTTACTCGGCAAATACTTATCGAAACCTAGAATGATCTGAAAACACAGATAAATTATCTCTATAGCGTTCTTGGAATCTTCATTTTCAGAAGACTCAAGATCAATTCCGCTTTGGCAAGTCTGAAGACATATTCTGCACACATTTTTCATTTCTTTCTCAATAGGAAATGTGCTAAGTTCAGTCATATTACTAAACTGCGTTATAATATCTTCACTGCACAACTATTGTTTTCAATCAACAAAATGCAACGATTTCAATCAACAATATATGGAAGTGTTTCATAAAAAAATATTCGTGGAATATCGTTCCTTCGGTAAGCAATACATGTTTTTTTGACGTGCCCAATGATAATATACAATTTCGTGTTATTTTTGAAACAATAACCATTATTAGACTTTTGAATGCTATTTATCAGCAATATCATTATTTATTTTATAAAGTAGTGTATTAATTATAACCATTTCATAAGAAATACTACAAGTAATTTAATAATTTCGTAAATAGCATAGATCATTTAACAGATCCAGTTTTGTTTACTGTGGCTGGGCCGAATCAAGGCAAATATACGAATTTAGTACTTACCTATTCTATAAAAATCTCAGGAATTCTTTCTTGAAGATTAAAATGCACATTTTATAAAAATACTGACAGTGAATTTTATTTCAGGACAAGGAAAATATGCCAGAAAATAATACCTCAAGAAAGAGAACTGTTATGGGGAGTATTTCTCTTACGTACTACGAGTACCAGGACAGTGAATGGACGCCAGCAACCATTAACATCATTTTTAATAATTTAAAATAAATTTTATTGATTTAATGACTAGTATTTTTTCCCAAAAGGGATAGAATTTCCCATCGTAAAAAGCTGATGCAGATCCGTCCGCATACCGCGCACGGCTTAAGATTCAGCGTCTCAAAATTTTTGGTTTTGCTACACTGTACCGAATATAATTAATTATCTTAGATCCGACCCTGTATTCTGTCGTTGTGTGAATAATAATCTTAGTGTGTGTTTTTGCCATGCAATTTCAAATGATATGTTCAGTCTGCTTACTATTATTATATGTCTGTGATTTATACCCATTTTTTCCCCAGGAATTTTTAATTTATACCGGGTAAAAATTAAAATCAATTAAAATGTTTGTAATTACGATATTTTATAATATATCGTTAAGATTTATTATGAAATAAAGTGTTTAAGCACATATTCAGTTTTTAAATTAAGTACTGTGTAAAAAAATACTTATAAAGTGTACAATTTACGTTTTGGTTACAAAAAGACCTGACAAGATATATCTTAATTCTGACTCATTCGCAGCCAACTGGTTTTAGACAATAAATGTTATCAATTCAATTCAATTCCTTAATGCCGGGGCGACGAACAAGTTTGCCAAAATGCCGGAATTCTATTGAACGTCTAGACGATCATCGAATCGTAGGCCAGGGGCCCTATTTTTGAAAGTATGACTCACCAAAAAAGCGTGAGCCGAATGATTTTTCATTCGATATCAATTATTCCGTATTTTTGAATTGTCTATGTCGAATAATTCGCAACGAGTGGTCTAGATCACTCGTTTTCGTATGATTTGGTGGTCGAACGTTTTTTACGTCAAAATCATGAATGACATAGACAACCGGATACGGATATAGATGGAGTATATTAGAATTTTCATTTTTGCGTTCCGTTTAACGCTTACGTTCTCTTTGATTGAAAATTTACGAACATTTTTTTTACGATTTGTTACCGATTCGGTTTTCGTTGCGTAGAATGGGGCAGAAATTATTTCTCGCATTATTTTCATTCACTGGCAACATTGTTAGACGAGTGATTTCAAAAATACGGCTTTTATGTTTTTAGTGACATAGTAGGACGAGTGCGACATAATAGTCTATTCGTTTTCAGCGGTATGTCATACTTTCAAAAATAGGGCCCCAGATTCCTTTTACACGAATGTCTGTAATCTATACACATAATAAAACAGTAAAAATATTTTGTCTGTACATTTAGTATTTTTGACTGAAATGGATAGAGGGAGACCTAAAAAGAATTATAATAGAAAGCAAAAAAAATTTTTTGGAATTACTGGTTATCTGTCTTTCTGCCTGTCTGTCTGTATATATGTACGCGTTTCACGCAAAAACTACTGGACGGATTTGAATGAAACTTTTTTGTTGTATAGGTATTAAGGCAACGTATAGGCTATAATTGATTTTGAAAACAGGAACACCTGATGAAGAACCTTACCAGAACAGCTAAACTATAAGAAATATGGAAATGGTACCTTTGCAAAAGTTTATCAATCTGACGAGCATTTTCTGTTGACGTATAGAAATCGAAGATCAGGATCATCTGATGAAGAATTCCAAGAGACCAGCTACACTATTGTATATATACAATATAGAAATGGCGCCTTAGCAAAAGTCGTTCAACCTGATGAGCATTTTCTGCTAACGTATAAAAATTGAAGATTATGAAACATCTGATGAATAACTCCAAGAAACCAGCTACAAAAAAAAAAACTAAAATTAATGGAAAAAAGGCCTTAGCAAAAGTCGTTCAACCTGATGAGCATTTTCTACTGACGGATAAATAGATAGGAAACAGGATAGGACAAAGAGGGACTCAGGGTGGGAGTTGTGGTACACGGGAAATTGTAGATAACGAGCAGACGAAGATCGTTTATTGAATGAAGTCACTTTTGATTCATTTTAACACCGCGACTGTACTACGAGTACCTAATATATTCCCGCGGGACACGGGATAACCAAATGGCTGAAATTTTGAGTACTGGAGTTGAGGTTACTACAGTTTAGAACACAAAAAGATTTTTCATCTAAGCGAAACTCACGCGGGCGAAGCCGCGGGCAACAGCTAGTATCTGTAATAATGAAAAACTGAATTTGAAATTAAAATGCAGCAAACTTAATTACTAACTCTCTTAAACACGCTTGCATAAAATTTTCTCGATAGAAAAATATTGCGAAGTTACCTCCAAATCCTAAACTTAACTAATATCATAAATGCGAAAGTGAGTTTGTTTGTCACCTCTTCACGCTTTATATACTCAACCAATCTTCCTGTTTCACATACACATAAATAGAAGTACTGAGAAGGGTACAGGATACTTTTCATCCCGGGAAAAAGCACTGTGCCCGTGGGAAATTCACGCGGGCGAAGCCGCGGGCAAAAGATAGTCTATAATACAATTGAAGATGTTTTGATTTTTTGTTAATTCTACTTGAAACAGCCATATACTAAATATGCATCATTATTTTCAAAATATTATTTGAATACATATGATTTTAAATCTGTTTTTTTGTTTTTTTAATATTACAAAGGAAAATAACTAGTTATTTGTCTTCCTTTTAATCAAAACATACCTAATATTTATACTTTAATTATTATTTTATCAGTATTAAAGTAAATAAGGATAATTTACAATTAGCTGATGAACCTCTACGCACAGAAAAAAGAAATGACTACGTCTTTTATGCGCTGCTCGCTCATGGACAAACATAGAGATCTCAACCATGACGTCGATTTTGGCGGGAAACCGATTAGATATTTTTTTGTTTTATTGGATGCATTTGGTGTGCATTGTGCATTGTGAATGAATCTTGTTCAGATGGACGTTCACGCTATATTTTTTGTAATATATTCCTAATGTTTTTGGTTTTTCCAATTAGTTTTAATATTATCAGCTAAATTCAGAAGTGGGATTGATTTGGATTGATTCCAAGACCACTTTCTGAGCCATCATGACATTCATGACTGTTTAAGGTTTTTGTTGATTTTCAGTTTTTTTAAGTACTTACTTAAATATTTGCTAATAGCATCGAGTGTTAGATGTACTTAATTGCTCTCAGTTTTACTGCTAGAAATAGCTATATCTGAGTCTGAAAGTAGATCTCGCTAGCGTGAACGTTCTTCCGATCCTGGTGTGGTTCAATAACTTCCAAACTATAATTTCGCGCTTGATGCGCTCGAGAATAATCCAGGAGCGGTGTTGTCGCCGTCTACGCTACGCGGAAAGTTGGCGGGAGCTTCTTCTCGCTGGCGACGCCGCCGATGCATGATGCTGTCGCCGCGTGTGTGCAGCGTGCCCTGTATTTGGGCTTCAGAGTACAGCGTTTTCGAGTGCGGAAAACGGAAAATGTTATAAGTGAGGTAACAGATAGCTGATTGCTGCGATCTTCGATCAAAGCCATATCAGGTGAGATCAAACCAAATCTTTATTTCATACTAAAAATCAGTGTGATGATTATGTACTTGGCGCGCATAGGCCGCTGACGAGACGACGAGTCTCTGCTGCAGAAATTTAGTGACGGTGAACTAGACGGAACACGTTATGCTAGATGTTATAAGAGAACAATCTCGACTCGTGAGAGTATCAGACTGAGACAAATTTATTTTATATTGGGACAGAGAAAGCCAGAGATCTGTTTCTCTGTGTTGTTTGCGTAGCTCATACATTGCTTATGTGTAGGAGCAAGTGGTGGCTATGCTACTATTAGTACGTACTAACGTGTGTCCATAGAACTACTATTTCTTCTATGGTTCTGTCTTAATTATAGAAAGTCTATTCATAACATAGAAATATGAATACGCGATACAATTTCGGTACAATAGAAGTGTAATACATGGTACATAGAAATGTGAGTATCTACGCATGTGTTATGTAGGGTAGCTATCCCTATACTCATAAGATGGTTCTGTATCAACCCTGAACTAACTCCGTGTCGCCACTGTGCATTTTTAAAACATCTTTTCTGCATAAATAAATAAATAAAAAATACTTATTATTTGAGAATAGTGTAAATTAGTGTTTTGTTTTCTTAATCCGTCAATCACGGTGTTTTAGGTAACAATTGTTTAACAATCGAGGCAATACCCTATACGTTAGTGGTTGACAGACTAATAAATTTGATAGTATTCGATCACCAAGCAAGACAGCTTTTGTCAATTTAAACTTTTATTTGAGAACGCAATATCGTTAATTGGTACCTCGTGGTCGGTTAATAGTAGATAACTGATAGAGGTATGTAAAAAGTATGTACCTCGTTTTATAATTGAAGATTTGGGAAGTGATATTCACTTTTTTTACATCAAAATCAGAAACGCACCAATGTCGGGCCGCGCCAACCTGTGTGCGTTACTTACGAATTGTTTATCGTTATTAGTATTAGGTACCGGACGGAACGCCTTCGCGTACGGTACGGTACAGGATGGTCAAGTACGGTGATGGCCCCTATACGGGACGTATGGCAAACTTAACTCTAAATGTTGTTACGTAAAAATAATTACAGCGATTGGACCACAGATCCGGAGGAAAATCACTGACACTTTATTCGGCGCCCCCAAAGGCTTGTCACCCGTGTGCGCCGCACATAGGGGTGGCTTGGGCCTGCAGCAAACTGAGCAAAGTAATCAAAGAAAGTAATGGTCAGGAGGTTGAGCGGTATTGTCGTATTCGTACCATTGTTATGATATGAATGTGGTTCGCGTAGAAACAAATTATTACTTCGCGAATGTTGGTGTATTATTATTTGCAAAAAATACAGCTCACCTTGGGTAGGACCCAACATGAATTAACTCAATATTCACACATGATTCTTTAATTTGGCAGTGATGATGTGGAGCTTGTCATCCGAACTGAACAGTTCGCCACGTTGCGATGGAGAGAACTGGCCCTAATCGAGAGTTCCTGCGAGAATCTTGCCCAGCAGCGTGCTAGTGAATTGCTGGACAAGAACCGAAAGAAACAGGATGTTCGAGTAAACGACATTGTAATGCGTACCCTGAGGGCTCTGCGCTAGAAAGTTGATAGCACCCTGAGGGCTCTGCTAATTGAGATTTGTTGCACATCCTGGAGGGCTCTGTGCTGTGAATTGATATAATGTGTAACGCTGCATATTGCATCATTATTGTGGATGGCAACCTGAGGGCTCTGCCAGGTCTGGTTCGAAACTAACCTGAAGGTTTTGATTCAGACAATTGTGTGTATCCTGAGGGCTCTACACTTAGTGGGAAAGTAGACCGATCGTTGCGGAGGGAGTAACAGATATGGATCGATTGGGTGTTGTGTGCAAGCCGAGGGCTCTGCACTACACTCTAGTAACCAGCTCTGATAGTGCCATGGACTTGCTATATACTGGCACAGTATATATTAGGTCTATGACTATTGAGTTCTTTAAAAAAATTGAAATAAAATCATCATGCCAATCAAAGATAACCCGAGGAGTTCTCTGTCAATTCATGATGAACTTATTTCCGTTTCTTACCCGAAGCATACTTAACCGCGTGACACTACCAGTATAGTACCACTACCAGTTTGGTAGTGCCCACAAAGTAAATAGAGAACAAGTTGTGGTGCTTTGGGGAATTGATGTATTGTTGTAGTTGGGCCATGGGAACGTTTACATTCCCAGTGGCACAACCATGGGATGCCAGTGGTGCCTTGGGGAACTACTATTTCCTTCGGCACTACCAGTTGTTTCAGATTTCTTAATGGAAATTTTAACTGTGTTCTAATACTGATAATGTTATTTGTAGGCCATTATATGCCGTAGAGGTTCAAGCTGAGCCATCACCTTTTGCTGTTGATGCTGAAGCGGGCGAGGACGCACCGGTATCAGGAACGGCCGAATTAGCTGATGAACCTCTACGCACAGAAAAAAGAAATGACTACGTCTTCTATGCGCTGCTCGCTCATGGACAAACATAGAGATCTCAACCATGACGTCGATTTTGGCGGGAAACCGATTAGATATTCTTTTGTTTTTATTGGATGCATTTGGTGTGCATTGTGAATGAATCTTGTTCAGATGGACGTTCACGCTATATTTTTGTAATATATTCCTAATGTTTTTGGTTTTTCCAATTAGTTTTAATATTATCAGCTAAATTTACTTTCATTATAATTTCTACCCGGTATAAATAAAAAATATCGGGTATAAATGGGTATAAATTAATTTTTACCCATTCTTTCCCATTTTTACCTTCCCGAAATTTATCCAAGCGCCCATCTCTATAAATATTAAATATTACCTAGACCCCGCAAGTCTCATCGCCTGCATAGAAAACGAGCGTGTCAATATTTTTTTACCTACTGTGACGTCACATTCACATAAGCGATTTAGTGATGGGAACGCTCGCCATCCATGCAAACGATTCAAAAGTGTCGCCGCCACCGCCCTTTACTTTCCAAATTGATACTGTAAGCAATTTTACAATACCGATATTATAATCGATTATTCGAGTTCATCGACAGAGGAATGAGAAAACGGCAGAGAAATGATAAATCATTAATAACTAGTCTTTTTCTCTACTACTGCGAAGCTAAAAGAAAGGTTAATGATTTTAATCAAGTTGGATAAAAATTACATTGTTTGTATGTATGCATGTTTGTTATGCGATAACTCTCGAACCGTTGATCCGATTTTGATGAAACTTAGAATATACATAGAAATTATTAAAAGAATGTTTAAGTTTGTTGTGCATCTAAATAGGTCCAGCCGTTTTTGAGACATTCGATTTTTTATTTAAATACATATTCTATTTTAATTTTCGCGAGGGTTCCGTTTTTACCTTTTGAGGTACGGAACCCTAAAAAAAATACATGACACAGAATATCATTCCTCTGTCATTATCATTCCTCTGTTTCCAAATCGATTAGGCTTTTAGAATCGATTAGCTTTTCTGGGCAGTACAGCACTATTTGCCTTTTTGACAGAAAAATGAGATTAGTGATCGTACCACTAAGCTAAACGACGTTTGAACGTATAGTTCGTTTTAACATTCATTGCGTGTTTTTAAAGATAAGCCCTACAACACTCCTTTTAAAAAGCGGCAATGTATTTTAAATCAACAATACACACTCGCATACATAGTTTTCTTTTAGTCGGGGCTGTGAATTTTCAGTTGTATGGAGGTGGTCACATTAAATCCTACGATGGTGATTTTTATACACTACATAGATTATGATATTACAACTGCAAATTTAAGTGTAAAAAAAATCACCACCGCCGTTTTTTTTTAAACGCTATTATAAGACTCATATTGTTATAACTCTCAAACAAAAAATCCTACCAGGGTGATTTTTTGTTACATGTTTCCTTACGAATAATAAAAGCTTGATTTAAAAAATCACCAATAAATAACAATCCGAAATGGATTTTTTAATGAGTTGTAATTTTTATACTTTAAAAACATCCTGTACAAAAACAAAAAATCCTGCAATGGTGACTTTTATATATTATTCGTATACTATTGTAATGAACCATATCCTCAATTTTTATAAGGGTGACTACAACAGTTTTTTTTTTTATTAACTTTTAATTTTTTTTTTTAATTCTACAGTCGAGAAAATTGTATATTCGTACGTACAGCTTGTCTAGAAAGTCCTGACATGAATGATCGAGGAACTAACATTGATGATGTGTCTGGCAACACCAAACGTATGTACATCAGCTGTCAATGCTGTCAACAATATTGAATTGTTTTTCGTTTGTATTTTTATTGTTTTGGTTAGATTGAATTAAATTAAGACCAAACTACGCAGAAAAGTTTGAAAAATGAGGAAAGTAAATCGGAGTCGCACGCGGGAATTGATTTTTAAAGTTTTCCAGCGATGTTTTGCGGAGTGCAAGGCTGGACGAATTTTGTCAGATTTCGATGATATTTTATAGGAGAACAACATATATTATACATATATTATGGGTATGTAATCGTGTTATTGTTTGTTTTTTATCTACCTCAAGTTACAAATATACTGAATTTACGATTTTTAAAAGAAAAAAGGTATTGTTTACATCGTTCACTTTTAGGTTAGACTGAAATTGTAAATAGGTCATATTATAGTAGGACAATAAATTTTTGATACATTATTATGGCACATCTCAGTCGATTCGGGTTTTCTATCAATTTCGAATTTGAATTATTTGTTTCTTGTGAATAAGTTATTGTTTCTATTCTTTTACAATTTTTATTACTTTTTTTTGGGAAAACCAAAGAGTACAGTTAGGCGGATAGTCGACGAAGCAACTTGTTGAAGAGGCCTTCAACAGCATCACATCGTTATATGGAAAAACTGCTGCCATTACGTTGAGACGTTAAAAAAAGAGTACTATGAGCGAGGACGTTACCAGTATCTTGATATAGACGAATTGTTTGTTCACTTAGGCGATGATATAAGCAGCTGTAGTGATGACGGTGCCGTTGATGAAAAAGCAACGAAACGATTATTGTTGTTGAATATTTGGAATCCGATGATAAGTAAAAGTGACCAATCTTAGTTTTAACTATAAAAAAATCTGGTTAAATTAAAAATGTTTAGTAAAACTTTTCATAAGCAGAGGTTACCTTCTGTAAATAAATGACTGTATAATGTGTCTTATTTTTTAACTCGCTTTACTTGAACGAACTGCTAGTATCAAAATCATTTTGGTCACACTATATAGGGTTGCTACATGCATACCAGTGGCGCCATCATTTAATTTCACGACTTAATAGACAGACTGTAATGTGAATTATTCAATCTTAATTTAAAAACGACTCATGTTTATGAACCCGATTTCCTGTAATTAAATAAAAACCATTTTGACATTTATAACGTTAAAAATACATTTTATGACTAGAAAGCCTTATTATAAACCGGCCAACTTTTATTTACAGGTAAATGAAGTCTTATTAATTAATTGTGAACAGTAATCTCTATTGAAACTTTTTTGTTTACGAGCAATTCAGTATAGTTTATTTACCCCTCCCATTTCATATCGGATCATCAAAATTCTTTTTTTATATAAGGATGTCTAAAAACATCAAAATAATGTTAAGTTTAAGAATCATGGTTGTAGGAATTTGTCGGTAAAAAAAAATTAAATGCCCCGCCTATTTGTAAAATCGCCAAATCCGTGCCGGGAACACAAAATAATTGATTTTTTAGTTAAAAAACAACACCATTTTAAAAACAAAATTACTTACCGATGAAAAAAATGTTTCCTTTATCTCGTCCCCCTTTTTGTGTATTGTTTCTTCAACTCAATACCGCGCAATTAGGCATTTTTTACTTTTTGTAATACGTCTGACTGCGAGAACGTTCGACCGCGGACTGAATGAACGAGCGTTAAATAAAGTTGAATCATCTTCCTTTTTACACGCGAAGTACATACACTTGCGGGGTCTAGGTAATATTATGTCTGTGGGTATTACAATACAAACAAAACAACAAATCAGGCATATTGTGCTAGCTCCCAAAGTTAATTTTGGGCTGGCTTTACAGTAGAGTCCCATTGTCTGAAAAAGACCACGGTTCAAAGGCGAGGTCTTTACCATTGCGCCACGGAGGCCAATATAAAATTATATCATAAAGAGGATAGGAGTACATGCATATACACACTTAGGTTAACATATAACTTACTTCCAGACTCCCAACATTCAGGAACACAGCATATTTTACGGGACATCTGCATAATGCCACTAAAAGAGTTCTTTTTCTCGGACGGAACTTTAAATGACACACGAGTCTTTTTCTCCAACACTGAAGCCACCAAAAGCACAATTCGTAACTTATCGGACGAGAAACTCTCAACTCAACGATTAAGCCAACGAAATGGTAATGATAAACTCAAGATTTACACCAAAAACGCACTAAAAGCACGAAAAAGGACGAATTTGTGTGAAAAAATCTTGTTTGAAAATTTGAAAGTAAACTTATGCGACAGTGTTGCCACTCGCATAAATCCATACTTAATATTATAAATGCGAAAGTTTGGATGTAAGTTTGTGACTTTGTGAATTTGTGAGGATGTTTGTTACTCAATCACGCAAAATCTACTGGACGGATTTCGATGAAATTTGGTACAGAGGTAGATAATGACCTGGAATAGCACATAGGCTACTTTTTATCCCGGAAAAAATGGTTCCCGTGGGCATGGGATACCAATTATAGTAACGCCATCTATTATTTGACAAAATAGACGTCATGTCAAAATGACGTTACGTCAAACTGACGTTACGTCAAAGTGACGTTACGACAGCCTCCCCACTACTTCCATATAAAATGGGCCGTTGCACCGGGCGGCCGGCAGTATTATAATACTCTATGGGCAGTATGCCCGGATACGTCGAGGTGAGAGGAGAGCAACATCAGTGAGTTTGTTGTGATGTACATTTCGTGCGGCGGCGGGGCGCGCAACATAGCCGTATGAGGTACACTACATTTTTTTCCATTACATCTAATTTGTCATTAGATGGCGCTTTAATTAAATACTTGCCTTTAGCGACCTGCCACGAGATGGCACTTTGCCGCGGACAAGTTCTTTCGAGTAATATTTTTATAAATGTTTATGTATACCATATAGTGTAGCGAAAACAGAAGCGCCACAGAATAGTAAATAGTACTAACCGTACATATCGGTCACTCACTGCCCCGCACTCATTTCAAATACCGCACCCAGCACTTCGCTGTAGACATCACTGACACGGTTTAGGCGCGATTGGTTCCTAAAAATGTCCAATTCGCGGTTGGTCCAATTTGCGGTTGGTTCAATTCGCAGTTGGTCCAATTCGCGGTTGGTCTAAAAATAAACAATGTTTTCGAAATTGTAAATTTGGAAGATCATAATTATTGTAGTAGTTAAGTTTAGGTTTTTTTTTTAGACCGCCCGGAAAGACTTTGAGGACGGAAACGAAGTTAGGTTCAGGTTATTTTTTTTATATTACTGCCCGGAAAGACTTGAAGGCACAAAATAAGTTAGGTTCAGGTTACTCTATATGACCACCTGGAAAGACTTTGAGGGCGGAAAAGAAGTTAGGTTCAGGTTATTTTTTTTTATTACCGCCCGGAAAGACTTGAAGGCAGAAAATAAGTTAGGTTCAGGTTACTTTTTATGACCTGTTGGCACTTTTTTTTATTATTTTATATCTTTATCAATATATCTATACAGGGTGTTTTTTAAATCATTGGCATCCTTTCTACTGGTGAAAGTACTCATGAACATGAGCAACTTTTTGTATGGGACCGACTCAATCCGATGGAAAAAAAATCAGCTGTTCCATACTATTTTCCAATACCTACTCACCCGAAATGTATGGAACAGCTGATTTTTTTTTCCATCGGATTGAGTCGGTCTCATACAAAAAGTTGCTCATGTTCATGAGTACTTTCACCAGTAGAAAGGATGCCAATGATTTAAAAAACATCCTGTATATACGCTGTACGGTAATGATGAAATTTTCGCGCCATTTTGATTGAAAATCACGACACGCACGCAAGCAAGCTTCATGCACACATATATATGCGAGTGTATAAACGGTATTTGCCTATGAATCTGTAATTTTGCCTATTTGCTATTTTACCTATTTTTAAACTCGGTCCATCGTGAATTAAGTGCTAACACACGCTCAAGCAACAGTTTCACAGGGACGGGATAATGATTAATCCTTTTTTGCCGCGGGCGAAGCCGCGGGTAACTTCTAGTATAATATAAGCTAAAAATTAAAAAACAATTAAATACATGGAAACAACTTTTAAATTATTATTATTACTTGTTTATTAGATATGTAGTGTTATGGTATACCACTATCGATAGCAGATTTCAAATAAATTAGACTGATAAATTTCAAATAAAATAAAATCTTAGAAAGTAAAACTACTATAATGGGAGAATAATTAGTAGAATGGAACATTACACCGTGATACAACGCGACCATATTTGAAAGGCACATACAGCTTTGAACATGAAATTTAAATAACTATAATTTTAATTTAGTATCATAATCACGCTTGGATCGCCATCTATATTTTTAGGCAGTAGTTACTACATTATAATACTACTATTTTGAAAAGTATATTAACTGCATAGTTATGATGTGCGTTTTGTATCTATATAATTTAGTAGTCTTTTATGTCAAGTCAAGAATTGCCTAAACATTTTTGTATTGAGATTGTAGCCCCGTAAGCCACAGAGTACCTTTTATTATACTGAAATAGAGACCTCTCTTGGCGACTAAAATAAGCAATAGGCTCAGTGCTGCCTCCTGAATATGAGGTTTGGTACTAATATTATGGTATACATAATCACTCCTATAGTAAGTACGTATATGTCATATTATATAGTTTTTGGTTTCGATTTTTTGTGGAAACTGGGATTTTATCGCTTTGAGTTATTCTTAATATGTACATTTTTTAATTTTAAAAAGGTTACAATGTGATCGAAAGTTACAATAGTATAAAACGTATGCAGTACAATAAAATTTACACAAAAAATAACTCAAAGTTGAAAGATTGAAATGAATAAAAAATAATATAATTTAAGCAATACATATTTATTTTTTCTTTTTAAAACATTTATTACAATATTTTTTTGCTTTGAATTGAAATACATCATCTTCATCATCTGGGTCTCTCTTTCCGACTAGGATTTTATTTATATTCTTACAATAATTAAATATAAAAAACTTTGTCGTTGATTCTAATAAGTATTCAATTACTTTTTCTTTGTGTATTTTACAATTTAGAAAATCAAAATCTACATGGATTAAAATAATTGTTTTAACATATTCACTAATGTAGTGTATTGTCAGGTTTTGTTTTATTAAATCATAGATTATATCTTGTATTGCAGAAATACATTTCAAGAGAGACTCTGTTGGATTGCACAGCCACTGCTGACCTGTGTACTCTCTATATTTTATATAGCCACTGGATTTACTTTCAATCATGTCTTTGTGACACGTTGCACAAGCTTTAAATATATTTTTTTTACATTACGCCCAAAATATCCAGTGACGTATTCTAATGGTCCTCGTATACGAGGATCATTTTTGTCTTTTATATTTGTTATTTTCACCTCAGGAATTTCCTCTAGAGTACAGGCTGGCGCAGCTGTGCAATCAACTTCATCCAGAGTGATGAATGATTCTAAGTTCTCACACATATCTTTCTCACAATTTGCTCCAGGTGCATGGGCACTGGACATATTATTTATCATTAATGTCGTAAATGCACTTGTAAACCTATCTGGTGTAGGATTTGTATTTCGGCACCCATGACTTCTTATAGCCCCAAAGAAGTTCTCAATGGGGTCCTGATTAAGGTGCCGCATCCAAATTGAAGATATATTGTAATTTTTTTTAAATTATTTAATAAAACTATAATACCATCCAACGTCCATGCCCAATTATTAATTGTTGGCACATATTCTATATTTCCTGTGCCTTTGTTAATATAATTCATATTGTTTAGGCGATTTTTTGCCTCATGCCAAAACTTTATATGGCACGTAGTTTAATTTTGCCGGACCTAATAAAGGTTTAGCATGCATTTTTCTTTTTTCGCATAGCTGCCGTTGACCGAGTCGAACAAATTGTCGAAGAAAAGCAGCACATCTGCAGTTTCTTTACAATCCTCTTTTAGAATATTATTTTCTGAAAAAGAAAAACACTTAAGTTATGATTTTATACAAGAGCACATTCTACCTATATGGATTGTTAATCAAACACCTCAATGCGTTGCAATCGTGTGCGGTGTGAGAGGTGGGGGATGGCGAGCTAGTTACTAGTGCTCGGGAGCCGTATGCCAGTATCAATCCTTGCACAACTGTACTGTATGTCTTATTAAACTGTGATTAATGAAATTGTCTGGGTGAAATGGCCCCAGCATGGGAAGACCGTTCACCCGTCTGGTGCTTGCATTGGCTTCCCCAATTAGTAAATAGATAAAATATAAACAGTGATAAGAGGCAATACAGCCTATTAAAATATTTCTCAACATAACCTACCTGCGAGGTATCCCATATTTGAAGCAACAGTCCGGCTGAAAACTTGAGTGGCATATTTCACCTTCATCTTGTGAATTTTACCTGGTATAACATGACTGTCTGTTAATTTCGGGATTAATCTAATACCTTTATATCCCGGATTTGCTTCATGTAACTCACTTACATGATCCCACTTTGCTATATAAGTCTTCTCACATTTCTCATCTTTATATTGCAAATTTTTTGTTAGCAAATTATTTCTTACACATTTCATCAAATGTGGGGGGTCATACAATGGCACAATTTCTTTTTCATTTACAATAAATACATTGTCTTTTGGTTCCTGTCCATTCTTCAAAAAAAATCCTCGTGCCTCTTGTATTAACATTTTAATGGCTGCTCTATTGTTAGAACCCTGATCACACACAGTGGCCACCACAGTAAACCCAGCTTCATTTAATTCATTTATCACTGTTTTTATTTGGCTAGCCAATTCGGCGCCTTTTGTGGCTGCCTGAGCAAATGTATATGACAACACTTGCTTATAATTTCTTGTAAGCCCCCTTACCATAAAAACTTGAGCATGGTCAGCAAATTCGGGCTTTGTGTCAGTTCCATCTGTTACAAATCCAATAACTTTATTTTGGCCTTCCCTGTATGCCAAATTAGCCTGAAGAGATATTTCATCAAATAATAATATGCATAGTTTGTCTTCTGGTTTCATTTTTTTTGATATTTGTTTCAGTTGACTAAAAGTCTTTTTATTTATACCAGGAGATATATTTGCTCTGCATAATAATTTAGATAGAGTTTGTGGAGCCGGTAAAACTAATATCTTCCTTAAGAAGCGGTAACTCTTAGGGCTTTGCTTCCAAATTGATAGAGCTGTTATTTTTTCATTAAAAGTAAAGCGCCGACCCTTGTCCTTTTTCATGACTTCTCTTAATTGCATCATAATCAGTCTTTTTCCAGGAATAGGTACTTTTTCAATTACACTTAAAAATGCAGGATTAGCCGTAATTTTCTTAGCTGCTTTTAAGCTTGCAGATTTGATTTGTACAGCTTTACGGCATTTACTAAGTTTACTTCTTAATGCTTTCACCTCCTTATATAGCTGACGTTCAGCAAGTGTTTTTATTGACGCCTTTACATTGCCTTTTCCTAAAAATAATAGGATTTTAAAAATTTGGTATAAATATTATTAAGGTTCTAAAAAATGGAGGTTAATCTAAATGTGTATACTAGTGTTTGCCCGCAGAATGCTATGAGCTATCCAGAATCCCCAAATTACCACAGGCCATGTGGGTGGCTAGTCATCTAGTTAGAAATAAAATGCAACAAATTATTTTTAAATGTACGTACCTCTTTTTGTAACTAATCTATTTCCACCTTCCCCTATTGTAGAAATAGTAAGTTCCATTTGTGGTTCCGTACTAACTTCAATTGGGAAGTTCTCACCAATTTTATTAGTTTCGACCACATCTATCATAGCAGAAGCAGGGGCTAAAAAAAATGTCCATTAGCTACCTATACAAAATATATTTAAGTCAAATTGTATGTGTTAATCCATGGGAAAATGTGCCTAAATAAAATGCAACAAATTATTTTTATATTTACATACCTCTTTTTATAACTAATCTATTTCCACCTTCCCCTATTGTAGAAGTAGTAAATTCCATTTGTTGTTCCGCACTAACTTCAATTGGGAAGTTTTCACCAATTTTATTAGTTTCGACCACATCTATCATAGCAGGAGCAGGGGCTAAAAAAAATGTGTCCATTAGCTACCTATACAAAATATATTTAAGTCAAATTGTAATATGTGTTAATCCATGGGAAAAGGTGCCTTATGGTCATTGGCGCTTAAGTTGTTCAGAAATATAAATCGTACAAGTTTACTTAGCAATAGAATAATTATAATAAGCAGAATGACGTAAGTGCCAATGCCCATAAGGGACCTTTTGTCATGGACTGTCACATATGTGTCATTTTCAACCGACTTCCCAAAAAAGGAGGAGGTTATATGTTTCGATGTATGTATGTTTTTTTTATGTATGTTCGCCGATTTCTCCGCCAATTGTAGACTGATTTCCAAAATTGTTTTTTTATTTAAAAGGGTGTATTCCCAAGTTGGTCCCATTTTAACCACGTCAGAATCTGTTCGGTAATTTAAAAGATACCTAACAAAATATTAAAATATCAACATTGCATTACAGAGCAAATGGCCGCGACTGCGTGGCCTTCCTTATTTTAAGCTAAGCTCAAGATTTTCTGTGTATGTCCCCAACATAGAAATAGTGATTAGCGACTATAAAAGTTGGATCATGAATCCTTAGGCAGATAATTTGTTGCAATAACATATAAAGTGCTAGCTCCTAGACTAGACTTCACCTCATTCAGTAGGTAGCATGCTAATACATTTTTCTTTATTGTTATTTCATGATTTTAAGTTTTATGATGGAAGTCGGTTCATTTTTTGAAAAAAGTTTTATACTATGTATACATACCATTATTCTCTTTCTCTGCATCTTCATATGCATGAAAATCATACTGAAGAGCTGCAATCAAAGTAAAAAAGACAAAATCAGCTGCTGACATTTTATATAGCTTAATCACAAATGAAATAGAAAAAAATTAAAAAAAGAATTTTCTGTTTGTCATAAACAATCTATTTCTTCATATCTGAAATTAATACTAGTTGAAAAATATCACTTGTTTTATCTTCCTATGTCAGTTTATATCGCTGCTTTACAACAATACAACATAGTTTCATGTAGTTTTAACTATTATTGACTTAATGTGAGCCAGGCGCAGTAATGTATGGATTAAAAATATGTGCACCAATCATACTGTTTTTTTAATGTAGTAGTTTATAATAATAGAAGGATAAAATAGGTAGTACTTCTACACACCTGCTGATGTTGATGGTAATGGTTCAGGAGTATTCTGGGTCGACATCAATGGCCTTCTTCCAATGCTTGGAAATCTTGAAACGCTCATAAAACCTGAAATATTTATAAACCAATTTACACAATATCCATATTAGTAAATTAATCATCGCAGCCTGAAGAAGATCACATTTTGATTGAATTTTCATATGATATTCACTTTTTTTCTTATCGAGTGTATTTTATCCATCATCATATTTCTGTATCATCTGTTTACAAACCACTGCATTGTATGTAAGTATAAAAACCATATAAAAACCATTTGTTTTAAATTAAAAAATTTAAAATTCCATTAATTGAATGAAAGGTATAATACTAAAACTTACACATTTCATATAATATTTACCTGGTAAGTTCAAGGTAGGCAATGCAATATTGCTGATCCTGTTGCTACGGCAAAGGTATTTTTCTTCAAAATGTGCACGGCAAATACGGCGTTGTTCATATATGAACTTGTTGTCCAAACTAATGATGCCACCGCCAATAGCAAGTACCCATTTATTGAAGCGTTCCCTCTCAATTTCTGGATTTGGAAAGGTGTGGAGTGTCTTGTGTGACCCTAAAAATTTACATCATTATTAATTCAATTTCAACTGACCCTATTAGTGTATACTAGGTTGAATTATATACAGGTATAAAACATTGATAGCATTAATATGTATAGGTATTACAATACAAACAAAACAACAAATCAGACATATTTTGCTAGCCCCAAAGTTGATTTTGGGCTGGCTTTACAGTAGAGTCCCATTGTCTGAAAAAGACTACGGTTCAAAGGCGAGGTCTTTACCATTGCGCCACGGAGGCCAATATAATTATATCATGAAGAGGATAGGAGTACATGCATATACACGCTTAGGTTAAAATATAACTTACTTCCAGACTCCCAACATCCAGGAACACAGCATATTTTACGGGACATCTGCATAATGCCACTAAAAGAGTCTCTTTCTCGGACGGAACTATAAATAACACACGAGTCTATTTCTCCAACACTGAAGCCACCAAAAGCACAATTCGTAACTTATCGGAGGAGAAACTCTCAACTCAACGATTAAGCCAACGAAATGGTAATGATAAACTCAAGATTTACACCAAAAACACCAAAAACGCACTAAAAGCACGAAAAAGGACGAATTTGTGTGAAAAAATCTTGTTTGAAACTTTGAAAGTAAACTTATGCGACAGTGTTGCCACTCGCATAAATATAATATATGCTAAAAATTAAAAATACAATAAAATACATGGAAAGAACTTTTAAATTATTATAATTACTTGTTTATTAGATATGTAGTGTTATGCTAAACCACTATCGATAGCAGATTTTAAATAAATTAGACTGATAAATTTCAAATAAAATAAAATCTTAGAAAGTAAAACTACTATAATGGGAGAATAATTAGAAGAATAGAACATTACACCGTGATACAACGCGACCATATTTGAAAGGCACATACAGCCTTGAACATGAAATTTAAATAACTATATTTTAATTTAGTATCATAATTACGCTTGGATCGCCATCTATATTGTTAGGCAGTAGTTACTACATTATAATACTACCATTTTGAAAAGTATATTAACTGCATAAATTTGATGTGTGTTTTGTATCTATTTAATTTAGTAGTCTTTTATGTCAAGAATTGCCTAAACATTTGTATTGAGATTGTAGCCCCTGCCGTAAGCGGGGCCTTGCCCGCGCGGCGCGTTGTGTGTGACGTGACGTCACAAGCGGTGCACGATATGTCTGTGGGTGCACGTGACTTTTAGCGGGACTCGATATTTTTTGAAACTTTGAATGCCTATAAAATCAAAACTACTAGGTATTTTTAACTACAACAAAAACTAGTCTATTTTTATACATACAGGCTTTACTGAGACAACATTTCAAGCGATTTGGCATGTGTGTACTGCCGGCCATAGACTTATAATATATGCTGCCGGCTATGACGTACGCATGCGAGACATGGACCTTGATGGACACGCTGTTACACGCTGAGAACAACTCAACGCAGCATGGAACGTGCGATGCTGGGAATATCTCTCCGTGATAGGATCCGCAATGCGGTCATAAGGACCCGCACAAATGTAGTGGATGTAGGCTACCGAGCCGCGAAACTCAAATGGGCGTGGGCCGGACATATGTGTCGCCGTGCGGACGAGAGATGGTGCAAGCGCGTTCTGGAAGTGGAGACCACGTCTGGGTAAGAGAAGTGTCGGCAAACCACCAGCCAGATGGTCCGACGACATCGGGACCACCGCCAGCTCTTCAGGGATGCGGAAGACCAACAACAGGAGAGAATGGAGAAACATTGGAGAGGTGTATGCTCAACGGTGGGCAGTTATACGCTGAGGAAGAAGAAGAAGAGTGATGTGCCGTTCTCGAAATTTTCAAAGAACAAGCGGAAACTTTCTTAAAAATTTCTCGGAAAAAATACCTACTGGATCCACATCCACCCTTGATTGAAAGTCAAATTAAGACAGTAGCAATGACAGGTGGGTTTTTAAATTAGTTGCCAGTATAAGATATTAGTTCTATTGCTTTCCGCAACATGGCGAGGGGGTTTTTATATTCCTGGACAGGCTTTAACTTCTATTTAAAAAAAATCTGTGATTATCGCATAGAGCAACACGGATTCCGTTCCGCGCGCGGAAGTCCTTGTTGCTCGAATACTTATCTTGAAAAATCATTAAAATAATATCTCAATGTTAAAAATACCTAGTTTGTTTGTAGAAGAAATGGCCACGGCGGACTTATCCCATGAAGAGATCTCTTCCAGTCAACCGATAAGAAGAATATAATTATTATTATGATCAAGTCAATTTTAAATAAAAAAAATAAAAATTGCATAGGTATTTATTTAAAACCATCCATATTTTATTTGTCATGTTAGGTAGGTATCTAGTTTTTTGAATTTTTATTATAATCTATATTGCTTTGCTGATGATCTTGTGAATGTGTTCCACCTCACTGCGCCATCTATCGTATGTATTGTGAACCATCTATCAACTGGTTTAAGATCGTTGTTGTCGACCAAACACTAAGTAGTGTTTGTTCGGTTTCCCAACACAAACGGAGTCCCGGGCACAGCTAGTCTTCAAACTATTCAAATGATCTGTCAGCGATGTGAGCTCTAACGTGTCTTGATAAACTAACTCTTTTAGAAGCTCTTTGAGAGACATCTCACTGGAGTTGTTTCTTTTTATTGTGAGTTCTCAAGTGATACAATAAATGAGACTTATGACTAAACCGATGTTGACACACTTCACATAGTGTCATGTCCTATACCTGAGGGTACTTCTAAAACAACTAGTCTGGTTTTATGTCAGGTGAGTTAACACGCGGTTCTCCTGAAATTCCCGATTATATGTGATACATAATAGTGGCGACGAGAAAAACTTGTGAAAAGTGTAAAAATAATTGTGGTAATTACATAATATATATAATTTTTGGAAAACAAAGAGTAAAAGTGTTGTAAAAATGGTGATTAAATTCAGTGAATTTGATGTGGCACATGGCTGCTGGGAAAACTACATTACAAGGTTTGCATTTTGTTTAGAAGCAAATGAAGTGACAGAAGATGCTAAGAAAAAGGCGAATCTACTAGCGGTATGTGGTCCGGATTTATTTGATTTAATTTCTTCATTGATAGCTCCAAAGAAAATAAGTGAGGTTACTTTTTCTACTATAAAGACCTATTTAGATAATCATTTTCACCCCCACTTAATGAAATTGTGGAATCTTTTAAATTTCATAATAGAAATCAAGAAGAAGGGGAAAAAGTAAGAGATTATATTGCTAACTTGAGGAAATTGTCAATCCACTGTAATTTCAAAGATATTGAACGCACTTTGCGTGACCGATTAGTATGTGGAATCCGTGACAAAGAGGTCCAAAGGAAGATGTTACAACAATCTAATTTAACATTTACATCAGCATGTGAGATGGCTTTGTCACATGAATCGGCCAATAGTGATGCTAGTCTTATAGTTATCCCGGGAACAAGCAAATCTAATATATCGATAGAGGAACCGATGGAAGTCAATAAAATTACGTATAAAAGGAATGATTCAAAATTTAATAAATCGCAAAGTAAATCTGAATGTTTCCGTTGTGGTAAACAGCATAAGGGGAGTGCAGATTTAGGTGGTCAAAATGTAATTTTTGTGGAAAAACAGGTCATATAGAGATAGTCTGTTTGAACAAAAATAAAGAAAAGGGTAGTGCGCTGAGGTCAGACTGCAATGGTCTATATGAAGCTTCTATCAACAATGTTAGACAAAAAAGAATATCTGCCTTCTTGATAAATGTTTTGGTAAATGACTATGAAATTGAAATGGAAATCGATTCAGGATGTGCATTTACATTAATAAGTGAACCGACAGCCAGACTCATATGGAAAGGAGAATTACCAAATATGGAAAAAAATGATCTTTCATTAAAAACATGGACTGACAGTCCCTTACATATTTTAGGTAAAGTGATGGTACAGGTACATTATAAAGGGACTAATAAGAACTTACCTTTGATCATAGCTAAGGGACAAGGTCCAAGTTTAATAGGTAGAAATTGGTTTGATGATTTGAATATCCAATTACTAGGAATAAATAATATAAAAATAGATACCATAGACACCACTAATTTACTTAAAAAATACAAAGAAGTTTTTGAAGAAGGTTTAGGTAAATATACTGGACCAGTTGTAAGCATCACACCAAGGAAGGGGCCGTCCCAAAATTTCTTAAATGTAGACCTATTCCGTTTGCTATAAGAGAAAGAGTTTTTAATGAAATTGAGAGGCTGGTTAGTGAACAGGTTTTGGAGCCAGTGGCACATGCAGAATGGGCAACACCAATTGTGCCAGTTTTGAAACCCAATGGAAGTGTACGACTCTGCGGGGACTATAGGTCAACTGTTAATATGGTAACCGATACAGACACATATCCTCTGCCAACATTGAATGAAGCTTTTACGCAGTTGCAGGGAGGGATAATATTCTCAAAAATTGATTTAGAGAGAGCGTACACACAAGTGACTGTAGACGAGCCTACATCTCTCCTACTTACACTCAATACGCCAAAGGGCCTATATAGAATAAAGAGACTACCATTTGGTGTCAAGGCATGTCCAGGTATTTTTCAACGGTTGATGTCTTCCTTGTTGGCTCATATTCCTGGAGTGGCTGTACTACTCGATGACATAGTTGTGAGTGGAGCTGATGTGAAGCAACACAATGCTAGACTTGATGCTGTACTAAAACAACTGCAAGAAGCAGGGTTAAGGGTAAACAAAAATAAATGCAAGTATGCAGCATCCAAAGTAAATTTTTTAGGGTTTGTTATCGATGAGATTGGTATTCATCCATGTGAACACAAAATTGATGCTATCAAAGAATTCCCAGCTCCTGGTAATATAAAAGAGTTACAGGCATTTCTGGGTCTGTTGAATTTTTATGATCGTTTTTTACCACATAAGGCTACAGTAGCAGAACATTTGTATAAACTGCTGAATAAAGATACAAAATGGCAATGGAAACCAGTACATCAAATAGCCTTCGACAAATTACGGAACATGTTAACAAGCAGTGACACGTTGGTACATTATGATTTGAAGAAAAAATTGATATTGTCATGTGATGCTTCTCAATATGGACTGGGAGCTGTATTAGAACATGAAATGGAAGATGGCAGTATTAGGCCTATCATGTTTGCATCAAAGACAATGAATGCTCATGAACGAAATTACGCTCAAGTAGATAAAGAGGCAGCAGCTATAGTTTTTGGATTAAAGAAATTTCACCAATTTGTAAGTGGAAGGAAAGTTACAATAAAAACCGATCATAAGCCACTGTTGGGATTGTTTGATCCAAAACGTCCGATCCCAAATATAATATCACCTCGAATGTTACGATGGGCTCTGTTATTAAGTTCTTATGATTATACATTGGAGTATGTAAAAGGGACGAATTTGGGAAATGCGGATGCGTTAAGTAGATGGCCTGCTCCAAGTACGGAAAAGATAGAAGAAGAATTTTCAGGTGTATTACTTATTGAAGAAACACCACTAGAGTTAGAATTTTCAGCTGAGGAAGTAGCGAAACTAACTTTAAAGGATTCGAAATTGAGTAAAATTTTGTACTGGATTAAGAATGGGTGGCCAAATAAAACTGAAAGTGAGTTTAAAGTTTATTGGCAAAAAAGAGAAGAATTGTCAACATTTAGGAATTGCATTCTGTGGGGTAATAGAGTGGTACTACCGGAAAAAATGTGGGCTAAAGTATTAGAAGAACTACACACTACACATGATGGAATTGTGATTACAAAAGCAATGGCTAGAAGTTACTTCTGGTGGCCAGCTATTGACAGACACATTGAAGATCTGATTAAGGGATGTCATATTTGTGCGGAAAACAGAAGTATGCCAACGAAAGTTACACATCACTGGATAAGACCAAACAAACCTTGGTCTAGATTACACATAGATTATGCTGGACCTTTTCAGGGAAAAACTTTTCTTATATTAATAGATTCATTTTCTAAATGGCCAGAAGTAAAGATAGTTCCAGATATGAGTAGTTCTACACTAATAAAAATATTGAGAGAAATATTTGCTGAACAAGGTTTACCGGATACAATTGTAAGTGATAATGGCAGAAGTTATGTCTCAGAAGAATTTCAAACTTACTGTAAAAACAATGGTATCAGAGACGTGTTAGTAGCACCATACCATCCGGCATCAAACGGACAAGCGGAAAGAACAGTACAGACAATAAAAAATAAGTTGCGAAAATTATCAGATCTACCATGGCAGATAAGACTTCCCAAGATATTATATGGCTTACGTACAACACCAAAACAGTGTTAATGAGGAAACACCAGCTGAATTATTAAATAACAGACGTTTCCGTACTAAATTTGACTACCTGAATCCACTTTCATTGAAAGATAACCCACAGTTACAGGAATTAGAGAATAATGAAAACACAAAAGTGAGAAATTTTGAAGTGGGTCAAACGGTTTATATAAAGAATTATACTAAAGGACCCCGGTGGCTGAAAGGAGTGGTTGATAAAAAGTTAGGAGTTTGTAGATATCTGGTAAAATGGAACGATAAACTGTTGAAGAGGCATATCAATCAGATGCATAGCTTTGGGGGGGAAAAGGAAGAGTTAGAACATAAAATAGTTCAACCAAGAAAAGTCAACCAAGTCTGGTTGATGAGGATGATGAAGACGACGTATTATTACCGTCACCATCTAAATGGGCTGATATAATTGGAGTATCAGGACCACAGGATATAGAGATACATCAACCTTCACAAGAGACGCCTAGAACGAAAGTAAACAAAAAGATGTTTATCTGAATCACCTCCACAACCAGTTAACAAGAGAATGGCGTGCAATACTGAAGAGTATGGAATTGATAGTGAGAATGATTTGGAAGTTTCCCAGCAGTCACTTGTAGGGAAAGACACTAATAGTGAGAGTGATTAAAATAAATAATTACAAAGAAAAGACTAGAACATAGATTAGGATATTTAGTTATAGTGTGAGTGTTAGTATCTAAGGACAATTATAGTGATAAAGGAAGAAGATTACGAGCCATCTCGGGGGAAAGGCAATGTCATGTCCTATACCTGATGGGTACTTCTAAAACAACTAGTCTGGTTTTATGTCAGGTGAGTTAACACGCGGTTCTCCTGAAATTCCCGATTATATGTGATACATAATACATTGGAATGGTTTCTCTCCAGTGTGAGTTCTAATGTGAGTTAATAAATTACCTTTATGATTAAAACGACGATCACAATCATTACATTGGAATGGTTTCTCTCCAGTGTGAGTTCTCAAATGTATTAATAAACTAGACTTTCTATTAAACCGACGATCACAAACATCACATTTGAATGGTTTCTCCCCAGTGTGAGTTCTCAAATGTTGAAATAAATGAGACTTTCGATTAAAACGATGATCACAAACTTTACATTGGAATGGTTTCTCCCCAGTGTGAGTTCTCAAATGTTGAAATAAATTAGACTTTTTGATTAAAACGATAATCACAAACATTACATTGGAATGGTTTCTCCCCAGTATGAGTTCTATAATGTTTAATCATATGTGAAGCACATGTAAACCGCCGCTGACAAATGTCGCACTGGTGTGGTCCCTGAGCAGTCCGAGTTGTTGACTCTCGCCTAGACTTGCGCTGTTTCTTGTTGGTCGTACTTCCGTCAGCTTGTTTCCGTTTGTCAGCTGCTGACGTCTGCGCTGAAGTGACACCTGAGAATAATCATTTTTATCAGTAAATCACATGTGTCAGTTTGGTCGACTTCACTTATCTGTGAACAACCAGGATCCAAAAAAACAATCCATACTGCAATTTTGTGCTGCAAATGTAGCCAAGACTCAAGTATGGTTGTACCACATTGTCCATATGGGATGTCCAATAGAGTAAAAGTCGCCCAGTAGATGTAAATACTCATCTGGGCATCATAATAGGGTATTTGACTGCTTTTGTAGGGTATTAAAAATATCCTACCTTCCACAAGCTCTCTCCCTGCTCTGTTGCATCCATCTCTGTGTCGCACGGCTGTGACGGACTGACAGGGTCTTCATCATCAGAGTCGTTTTTATTTCCACAAATGTCTGCTGGCTGCGGGGGACCTGCACACACACTTCTCATAATGGATCCGCAATTGTGACTAATTTCCCTCGTTAGGAACTAGCAGCTGCCATCTCTCAATCATAACATTGCTGAATCAATTACACTTGTATTAAGTTGTGAACCGATATCAATGGAAATATCAGTGAATGTTTGAGTATCAGAATAATGCATACCTTCCTCTGGTTCCTCATATCCAATGTCAGCATTAGCAACATCTGACTCCGGTTCAGTTTTGATTACAACAGGGATTGGTACTTCTGTGTTGTAATATTCAGCTCTGGAGTACCGTAGTGACCCACACAGGCTGACAGCCTCACGGTCCACCAAGGATATTGATTTTTCAGTTATCTGTCAATATAGAAAAACTTACTGCAAATACCGAATCCGATCTCATCGGCCTTGAAAGGTTATACTTAATTCATATTTTATAACATCACAAAAAAGAAGTTCTACCTCTGATTGTCTGTGCACTATAGCATTCAGCACATTCTCTGCCCAAGCAGAAGTCCGCATTAAATTGAGGCACTTGTTGAGCTGAGCGTAGCAGATATAACACGCCGCCACGGGTCTCCCGTCAGCCGTGTGCAGCTGAAATGTTCACAACACAACAGTTAGACACATTTTGTTTTCTTCCAAACGAAAGTACCCATTTAGAAGAGATGAGTATAATTTAGCTGCGGTTGCACTAACTGCATTGTTGGTGATCCTCTCGTACACCAGCTGCAGCGAGCCGGCGATGGGCAACAGCCGCACGTCCACCGCTAGACAGACGCGACAGGCAGCTACTGCGTCAGGCATTTCAACAGAGATCAAAGAGCATATAATCACTACGTTTTAACAGAGATATTTTTCTTTCGCACTTATCTGTTATTATTTTCCATGTAGGCAAAGAGCATATAATCACTACTGCATGTAGGTACAAACCAACACAATGTATCACATAATTCGCGAACGTTCGCCGTAAAACGTAGTAGTGATAAATACTAGGAGTGGGCGTTATATTATATAGCATCAATCGTTTTCACAACGTTGTGTTGTGTGGCCGAACCACAACGCAAACGGTGATTTTGACAACGATCTATTTCTCACAAGTCACAACCGCTGCCTATTCGTATCAGTGTTGCCAACTATCGATACCTAGCATAGACTAAGTAAAAAATAATAATTAAATGCGATGCGGGATGATCGTGGCAAGCAGTGAAAACCTTCTGTAAAGCTGTAATGAAAGCAAAGGAGACGGCAGAGCGAGAGCGTGAGGCCACAACGCTCGATATTCGTCGCCGTAGAATTGGACGAAGGCGGCGGGACTATAACCGCCATTCACCACCCTGACAGACAATAGCCACAGGGCGCACAGCTCGGGGTCTGTCTGTCGTCCACTAGGCTGAAGAGGATGTGTGCACGGGCGTCTGTGCGTGCACAACTCTTAAAGGCATATTAGACCTTTCTGAATTTAGGAGCCGATATTCAGTGGCTTCTGAATTCAGAGAAGTCTAATCGCATTCAGGAAGCTAGCATCCGATTTAGCATCCGTTCTCAGGAAAGAACGCCTTCCGACGTATCGGATCCTAAATCGGAAGGATCTAATCGCATTCAGGATGCTCAGTCACCGTTCGTCTGCCGTCGCGCAGCAGTTAGCAGCGTGTGTGTGCGTACGCAAAATGGCAGAAACACAGAAGTAAATTTTTTGGACAGAAAGAGAGATTCTTAATGATATTTTAGTTTTATATAAGGACATACCTTTGGGACAAGCGTGACCAAAATTATATGAACATAAATATTAGAAACTAGCTTTTTCCCGCGGCTTCGCCCGCGTGAATTTCCCACGGGAACAGTTTTCCGGGATGAAAGGTACCCTATGTCCTTCTCAGTACCTCTAACTATGCGTACCTATGCGAAATTTCATTCAGGAAGAATCGTGAAGAGGTAACAAACAAATAAACAAACTCACTTTTGCATTTATAATTTTAGCTAAGATAGGTTAGGATTATGATGAAGGATTTAATGTATTATTAGGTGTAGGTATATCACAGAAGTAAATTTTTTTTTTAAATATAAGCAGAAGGAACACAAATTTCACACACACACTGATGATATTTGACAATATTTGCATCCTGTTCATGAGAAGGACTGTCACATAACTCTGTCCCTTTCCTTCCTTAGCATTGCACTGTATTGCAACACGAACCACTACACTGAAAGATTTAAAATCCGAGCCGGTTTTTTCATGCGAAATGTTCTTAACTGTCATGTTTGTTTTGTTGTCATAGTTGTCATATATATTTAAAATTATTTTTTACCGTTTTGTGCTTTTAAACTCAATAGAAATTATAAAATGCAACGTGTACAATGTGTGGAAGTGTTTCTTATAAAAATATTCCTGGAATATCGTTCCATCGGTAAGCAATTCATGTTTTTTTGACGTGCCCAATGATAATATACAATCGTGTTATTTTTGAAACAATAACCATTATTAGACTTTTGAATGCTATTTATCAGCAATATCATTATTTATTTTATAAAGTAGTGTATTAATTTTACCATTTCATAAGAAATACTACAAGTAATTTAATAATTTCGTAAATAGCATAGATCATTTGACAGATCCATTTTTGTTTACTATGTCTGGGCCGAATCAAGGCAAATATACGAATTTAGTACCTATTCTATAAAAATCTCAGGAATTCTTTCTTGAAGATTAAAATGTTCATATGTAATAATGTTGGCTGAACTTGAAAGGGTAAAAAAAATTAATTCCTCATTAAAAACGGCAAAGCGGATCCGTCTATTGGCCGCCACTTTGATGTCTTTTCAGTAAAACTTGTTTTAAAATATAAACAAATCAAAGGTTTTGCACATTTTATAAAAATACTGACAGTGAATTTTATTTCAGGGCAAGGAAAATATGCCAGAAAATAATACCTCAAGAAAGAGAACTGCTATGGGGAGTATGTCTCTTCCGTATTATGAGTACCAGGACATTGAATGGACGCCAGCAACCATCAACATCATTGCAATGTTTCATTGCACGTGATTTTAAATAATATAAAATAAATTTTATTTATTTAATGACTAGTATTTTTTCCCAAAAGGGAATAGAATTTCCCATTGTAAAAAGCTGATGCAGATCCGTCCGCATACCGCGCACGGCACAAGATTCATTTTGCTTCACAGTGTACTGAATACAGGGTGTTTGGGTGAACACCTGCACCCTCTCTAGGGGTGAAAGTACTCATGAATATGAGCAACTTTTTGTATGGGAACAACTCTAAAATCTTAAAAAAAAAATCAGCTGTTCCATACATTTTACAATACCTACAAAATCTCGCCCAAAATGTCTTAGATCCGACCCTGTATTCTGTCGTTGTGTGAATAATGATCGTAGTGTGTGTTTTTGCCATGCAATTTCAAATGACATGTTCAGTCTGCTTACTATTATTATGTCTGTGAGGTATATATAAGGTGGACTCAAATTAACTACAAATATTTTCAGGGCTGATTATTGATATTATTTAGAAAGAATATCAGTGGTTTTTTCAATTTTCTACACGCTAGTTTTCGAGAAAAATTAACTTTTTGTTTTTTGAAAACCGTAACATTATAACATCCTGTATCCTGTAACATAAAACACGAGAGACGATGTTTCAGTCCTTACTCTCATTGGACAATTATTTTAACCAATTAAAATGAAACTACCTACACGCGGCCACAAACAAAAGCCGCCGCCCACCGGCGCGCGCGAGTCCGTGTTGCTTCTATGGTGCCGCTCTGTCATAGAGTAACTATGGAACGGAGCAATCAATCATAGGTCTTTTTTCATAGGTTTTTTTAATATTATTATTATTGGATTATTCTATTATTGGAAAGGTCTCTTGTCTTGACAAACAGAAAATAAAGATATCTGAAAACTTTTCATTTTTCCTTTTCAAATCAAATCAACAACCGGCCAAGTACGAGTCGAACTCGTGCACGAAGGGTTCCGTAGCATAAAAAAAAATCACGTTTGGTGTATGGGAGCCCCTTAAATAATTGTTTTATTTTAATTATTCGTATTATTAAGATGTGTTAGTAATAGGGTCCCGTTCGAACACTAAAAAGTGAATGTAATTCGTCCAGTAACAGCGTCTGCGGATCGAATGGCGAAAATAAAGTTTGGCTTTTATTTATGTTTTAGTGAGAGCAAAAATGTTGAACCTTTTGTGATAGATCTACTAGTTGGTATGGCCTCATTCGCACTTGACTTTCTTTTATCACCTACGTATTTAATTGTTTTCCCGACCTAAAACTATAGCACAATAGTAACGACCATCCATACTAATATTATAAATGCGAAAGTTTGGATGTGAGTTTGTGAGGATGTTTGTTACTCAATCACGCAAAATCTACTGGACGGATTTCGATGAAATTTGGTACAGAGGTAGATAATGACCTGGAATAGCACATAGGCTACTTTTTATCCCGGGAAAAAGCACTGTTCCCGTGGGAAATTCACGCGGGCGAAGCCGCGGGCAAAAGCTAGTGTTTAATAAAGATTTTAAAAAATACATACCTTGTCATGAGACAAAACATTACATACTTTGTCGACTCTGCCGATAGATACTCTGTGTATTCCCGAACTGGCAGAGGCAAGCACCTCGTCGATTAATCGAAGAAATGCTTTAAGTTAATTGGGAGGAATGTTACAACCTCATTTTGATATACTCTGTGCACATACCAGAGATATACCATAGACGTTGTCTTGGAGATTGGTCTAATAAAAAAGCTTTGACATGAAGTTGTATGTTGTAAAAAATGCCTTACCGATATTCAAACCAGGACTACTTGAATATGATAGAGGTGTTATATTAGTGTCTTATATCAGTATTCATGTTATCGAATATAACGTATAGTCGGTATTACGTTCCGTTAACGGTTACCAAGGAACCGTCAAGAACCGTCAGCGTATATGTAGCGCATTGCTGGTACGGATCGCTTTAAAAGGCTTGGTTGAGAACTTCCGAATACGATACGAGTTCGCCGCGTTCTTGTTAGGCCGGACAACCGACTAATTAATATATTTTATGCGAGTGATATGTACGTAGGTACCACCTAGCCAACTGAATGGACTGGACTGGACCGAATGGACTGATTGGGCTGGACTGAATGGACTGGACTGAATCGTGAGCCACAAAAAGATGATTAGATCGCATTTCACGAAAGTAGTAAATTTCAATTCCAAAAAAGAGTACCAGATCACAATCCACAAAAATAGGAACAGATTCCACTTCATATTTCGGAGACGACGACGACGCCGCAAAGTGCGTTTCCAATATCAAATATTCAGTGTTATCGGTATCGTTCTGTATCATAGTAACTCTTATAACTAGGAACGGCTAGAGGTAACCGTTTGAGATGCCTGATATATAACTGTTACCGGATAACCGATTACTCAGATAGCTAAGAACCTAATATATTCGTATTATGATATTATCTCTAATATCATGTTCTCGATAACGGTTACGATATATTCATAACACCTCTAGAATATGACAATCTGCTACCATGATGCAAATGAAATTTGTACTCGGGCGTGCGAGATTTTTTCGAGAGGTATGGTCGGCGGATCAACCCAAGAACTATTCTTGGTGCCGTGCAGCGTCACCGCGAGACCGGCAGTTTCCGACCCAGGCCTGATGCAGGCCGACCGCGGTATCCTGTACGGCTGGAAGAAGATGTGTTGGACTTTTTTTAAGACACCCGGTGGCCAGCTCCTGAAGACGCCGCACGTGTCTTCTTTGTGTCGAAATCATACATTTTAAAAGTGTTGCATAGTGAGGGATTTCATCCCTATCATATTCTGAGGGTTCAGGAGATGCTCCCGACGGACTATGAAGACAGAGTGGAGTTTTCGCAGTGGTTGTGTAGGAACCGAAATAATAACATTTTGTGGACAGATGAGTGCACGTTTTACGTTTACGTGTGAAAAAGTGTGATGGGAAGTCATTATTTTATTGTAAATTGTAAACTTATTAATAAATTTGATAAACCAAATTCACGTGTTTGCTCTCCTAGTCGCCTTAAACCCCAAAACTTACACTTAAATTATCATCTTATTAGTTATTAGGCTATCTTAGATTATTTGTGTGTGTGTGTGTGTGTGTTAATCCACACAAATAAATAAAACAGAACGAAATACACAATCATGTAGGTTTACATTGATACGTTTAAGTTTAATAAATCGCTTGTCATCTCTGTCTTCCACGCACTTTTGATAAAAAAGAGGAAGACGGCAAATCAATTTCATTTTACTATTATTTGGTGGGTGGAGTTTTCTACTATTATTTGGTGGGTGGAGCTTATAGATGAATGAATTGTCTAATCAATTTCATTTTACTATTATTTGGTGGGTGGAGTTTTCTACTATTATTTGGTGGGTGGAGCTTAAAGATGAATGAATTGTCTAACATGTATCTACAGTATGATACTAAATGTCATCATTTTATAATATCTTTTTTGTTAGAAAAAATAAAATAAAAACTAGCGTATCGATTTTTAAAATTTTATCTCCAATACGTTTATTTAGCCTCCTGGAGCCAGTCCTGAAAATATTTGTAGTTAATTTGAGTCCACCTTATATATATTTTCTTTATCAAAATGCAACATTAAAAACTTTAAAAAAATATTTCGATTAAGTTGGAGCCATTTTGTTTTAAGTGCGCGGCGCGACACGTCTGTCTCGTAGCGCTCGTCCTTAGCAACTGATTCAGAGCTCTCTGAATCAGTGAATGTGTGATCAGGAGCATCGGTGACTGAATTTAGTGTCCGATATCGGACACTGAATATCGGATCCTAAATTCAGGAAGGGCTAATACCCCTTTTATGGTGGTTACTTAAGATTCGATTTATAGAGGGACCTGGAAGCGGGTAGTCGCTGCTGTGGCACAGTTAAATACAGGACTTAGGTGATCCTGTGTCCACGGCTCTATTCGACGAGAGGTCGGGCCATTTCCACATGTAAAATAAAAATGATCTATTTCTGGGACCAAATAACTTATTTCTTTTAATCAAACACAGCTTCTACTCCTATGTTCTACTCGAATCAAAGTAACCCCTAGTAAAATGTATGGGCTCCGAGACGCGCCCAGATTGTCATGTGAAGCGTCTCAGACGTGCGTGTGCGTGCGTCGTCGGCCTAATGTAGTCGAGGCTTTTTAATTGAAATAACGCTTATATAAAAGGTAAATTTAATTAAAATAACTTAATTTCCGTCAAATGGCTTTTATTAATGACATAAGCCACTAAGCTTCGGCCTGAGCCTGCAGCCTCTTGATGAAGGACGCCTTCTTCTGCTTGATCCTGTTCTTCCTCTCTGCCAAGGTGAGCTTGCGCTTGTTCCAGCGTTTCTGTTTGGCAGGGTCCTTCTTTTCGCCCTTCTTCTTGTGAGATGGGTCTGATCGGATGGCTTCATGGGCTTTCTTGTAGATACCTTCAATCTGGAAACCAAATAGGTATGGTGAGAGGTAAGGGTGACTAAACAAAGATAACTGTTTTACTTCCATAGAAATATTATAAATGAAGCTTGTTACACTTGCACTTATGCTGCTGAACAGATTTTTAATTTGGTATATAGTTATAGAACTAAAGTCAAATAATAGACTACTAACTTCATTCAGTTCCCCAAGATCCATATAAGGGTTAGATTTAACTGTAACTCTATATTGGGTAGCAACCTCCTAAATTGCAAATATGTGTTATGTTAGGTAGGAGTGACTACACAAAGTGCCATTGACGTAAAGCTTGTAGCAGTTAAAGTGATTTTAAGATCTATTAAGATTTTAAAGTTATTCTTTGTGGTGCTTATAATTTAGTCCAATTTCGACACTGTCACATATAATACTGGAACAGTAATTTGATTGGACGTACAAGTACAAATAAAAATAAATAGTTTGAACTTACTGCATCTGCTGCTACACCAAGTTTAATGTATTTGCCAAACTGTCTCTTGAAGGAATCTTCATCTTCTTGTTCTAGATTTCTCATGTACTCTGCTATGTGTAGACCAAAGATGTGAGACCTTAAAAATATTGAACAGGTCAAAATTTGAAAAATAATTTCACTTGATATGGGTAAAAATATGTATGTAAAGAATAACAATGTGTGCAAAATCGGTTTAAAAAAATATAATTTTTTTCGACAACCAAAAACTTTGCAATATCATGTTGCTCCAATAAGGCTGCCTAATTACCAGAGATTCTAATAATTAGTGGATGAATGGAGCTGACAAGTTAATATAAAAAATACACACCGATGAACCTCAGCATTGAATTTTTGCTTCAGCATCATAACCAGGGAACCTCTTGATAGAGTGGGGAACATTGAGACCGCCATCAACAGCACCTTTCATGGCACCAAAGACACGGGCTCCAGTTGTAGTGCGTGCTAGACCTACATCTAGGTAACATCTGTAAAAAATGGCATTTTTCAATCACTTCTACAGTTCTACATCAATAGTTTAAAACAATTTTATATGTCAGAAGATTACAGTACCACATTTATTTGAGCTTTGTACTAGCTTTCAGTCCGCCCGTAATCAATTCATCATAGCATCACACATTTTATGACTTATTATGACTTTAGTTTAAAATGGCTTCTTAGTTTTAAATCAGCAAATGCAGTTTATAAATTACTAATTTATTGTCTATTTGGCTGGCTTCATTATATAGCTAAGCTTGCCCTTACAAGGATTTAAACTATCTCCATACAATATTTTGTTAATTGTAATAAACAGATACACAAGAACTTTACTTACATATTTTTTGGTAAGTAGTAAGAATTTAACCAACATTAATAACACAGATGTTGTCAATGGACAAACGGACAAAAATAACATAGTAAATTAAAGTGTTTTTTGATTTATTGTAAAGTGAAAAGTTTGAATAAAGGCACAGAAATCGAAATAACAATAATAATCACAATACCTGAATGCACCTGGGCCATTGTCTACTGGTTCTACATTGTATTCATCACCAGTGACATCTGTTTGACCAGTATAGAGGGAGTCGAGGCCCAGCCTCTGCAGGAGACGGCGTGCCAACAGCAGACCAGTACAGTAAGCAGCCGCATAGTTTGTCAGTCCTACCTAAAATTTATGAAAGATTAAATAAATAGGCACTGAAATATTCATATCAATAACATGAGTTCAATCGTAATGAATCAGTATTGAACATATGGCTACATGACTTTTGTGATTGTACGTCAACTTCAGACCGCCCGTTCAAAATCATCATGAATGTTATTACTTCAGGTTTCTGCAACCTACTTATATTAGCATATTCTATATTTGGAATAAATGATTTGTATTCAATTAATCCCAAATGGTTAGCATTTTCTTAATGCTATTGTAAAAACATGAACATGAACATAGGTGCCACACCCAGCCAGCTCTGAGGCAGGAACGGACAAGCCGAATACAAAATTCAATTCAATTCAATTTATGTCAAATAAATAGAATCGGATTGAATTTTTCACCAGGGGGCACAAATTTGTAAGGAGTGACACGCTCTGGGATGGGAAAAGGAGGTCGACTAGCCGCAACCGGCCGACCACAATCGACCGACTATGCAGCCTATAGCCAATATAGGAGTTCAGGAGGACGGGTTGTACGACGGAGGAGAGCGTTGGTGAGAAGTTGCCCGTTGTTCACGTTGGCATCTTTGCGTGTAGGGTAGTGTAAAAAATGATAGTCTGAGACATATGAGATTCTTCTTAGTTGACTGCGTAGGCGGTAGACTTTAGCTAGTTGTTCTCGATGGCATCACTTCGTGTGGCGTAGGATAACCATTAGACGTATGAAGTTTTCTTATTTGATTGCGAAGCGGCAAACCTTCGCTAGTTATACTCGTTGGTATCACTTCGTAATACGTAGGATGACAATCTGAGGCGGATGAGTTTCCTCTTTATTTGATTGCGTTGCTGTAGAAGTATGTAGTTCTCTTTGACGTCACTGTGTGTTTTGGATTACAAGTTAATACATAATATGAATTAATTTTCTTATTTGAATGCGAAGTTGTAGAGGTAGCCAATTCCTCATAGACAACGATGCTTGTAATCCGGGAGTAATCCGGGGAGTAGGAGTTTTTTCTTATTTGGGAAGTTCTATTCCAGATGTTTATTTCACTCGGCGGATTGACGGTTATTTTTATTGTGTTCTTAAAACTTCTATCTGTGCATCTTATTATCGATAGATTCTTAAAACTTGTCAAATTATCAAATGGTCTGTAGTGTAATTAGGTACTTCGAACGAATGACCGCTATTTAAGGTTGTTTTCTTAGAAATCCATTGTCCGATTTGATGGTCGAATGTGGATATTTTGGTTTTCTCTTTTGGAGTGCGTTCCCCTAGCAAAACACTACTGAATATCAAAACGTGATGTTACTAAATAATTAGAGTATGACTTCGTGTAAATGTTTATATAAGCTTCAAATTTGTGCATCAATTAGTTTTTGAGATTTTAATTACAAACAGATTCTGCCAGGATGACATTTAGAACATTCCCCCAGCAAAAAAAGTTCTCGGATCGAAATGAAAGTAAGTACAATAATTAGAGTGTCGTTAAAGGTAAATGTTTATGAATAAATAAAATTTGTGTATCGAAAGCCTTGGGAGAAATTCAAAATTCTGCTGGGGGAACGTTTGGCCGGATGCTGGATCTCCTAAATGGCATGGCGTAGAGATATGACTTTTTTTACACAAGTTGTTATTAATTTGTGTATAATGTTTGTAAAAATATAAATTTAAAAAATATTACCGTTCAGGAGCTAAAAATAAAAACGTGAATTTAGGTATTTTGGCGCTTGTACTATAAATATGGGCCCTAGAGACTAATTGATGACGTGAGTTTGTACCTTGAAGTTGTTTTCAATGTCCATGTAAGTATCAACATATTATCATAAGTATTTTATAAGTTATGAGAATAAATGCAATGATTCAGCCGCCATGAATTTCGACAGTCCATTAGACGAGTTGGTCTATTATTTACGAAATTCACATGTTTTGCATTAATTGCTAAATATAATTAACTATCCATTCTCCAAAAATCAGATCAATATATGCAGTAGTTCAAGAAATATAATTATCAATCCAAGCCAAGGTGAAATACCATGATAAGCCGACCAAATTCGAGAGTCTACCAAAAAGCGACCGTGCAGTATATTGAAGTGGTTTACTGAAATTGATAGTGTATTACCTATTTTTTCTGTGTACAGATGCGTGCTCAAATGTTAGCATACCTAAAAAAACATCTTATTTCTTCAAATTAGGTTAGTATATCACATATATCATATCTATGGTACATTAAGGGGCAGATCTCCGCAGATGCAGCCATCTCACTTTTAGATAAAAAGGTACAAAAAGGCTTCTTCATGTCGGCTTTGGCCCCATGAACGCTTCAAAGGACCGGGTCCCAATGAACCCGTGTGGCTCTGAAAAACGTACCAACATAATATATCTTTATTTCAAGTGATTACACTCATATCTTACATTATTAAATTAACTTAAATATGTTAATATCACACCCTACAAACTATTTTATTATAATATATTTCTGCACGGAGCATGTAAGCTCCGGCAGTAAGCCAAGTGCGGGCAGTCCCACCTCGTACCTATCATCTTTAGGATGCTGTTGGTACTACCGCGCATTCTCCTGAGCAAAAAGGGTGGCGCATGATCGTAGCAAAACAATCTATACCAGCCTCTTCAAACATACCGGAGGCACTACAATAGCGCGGTTATATAAGTTATGTACGTATGGGGTAGAAATATAAGGTTTATAATTCTATCATAGTGAAAGTGATTGCCGCGATATACTAGGTACCTAAGATAGAACGAGCGTACAGTTTTCCAATTAATATTGTATTGTAACTAAACGCAAAAAATATATATAAATAAGTTAACAATAAAAAATCTTGAAATCCTGGACGAAAACTCTTCATTGAAAATTATATTAGTTCAGTTGTGTACGCGCCTGTACTAAATTACGTTTATAATACTGCAAATTTCGGATGGTTTGTAATATATACTGTACGGCCGCTTTTTGCTAGATTCTCGAATTTGGTCGGCTTATCATGCTATTTCACCTTGGCTTGGATTTATAATTATATTTCTTAAACTACTACATATATTGATCTGATTTTTGGTGAATGGATAGTTAACTATATTTAGCAATTAATGCAAAACATGTGAATTCCGTAAATAAAAGACCAACTCGTCTAATGGACTGTCGAAATTCATGGCGGCCGAATCATTGCAATTTTTCTCATAACTTATTAAATACTTATGATAATATGTTGATACTTACATAGACATTGAAAGCAACTTCAAAGTACAAACTCACGTCACCAATTAGTCTCTAGGGCCCATATTTATAGTACAAGCGCCAAAATACCTAAATTCACGTTTTTATTTTTAGCTCTTGAACGGTAATATTTCTTAAATTTCTGTTTTTACAAACATTATACACAAATGAATAACAACTTGTGTAAAAAAAGTCATATCTCTACCCCATGCCATTTAGGAGATCCAGCATCCGGCCAAACGTTCCCCCAGCAGAATTTTGAATTTCTCCCAAGGCTTTCGATACACAAATTTTATTTATTCATAAACATTTACCTTTCACGACACTCTAATTATTGTACTTACTTTCATCTCGATCCGAGAACTTTTTTGCTGGGGGAATGTTCTAAATGTCATCCTTGGCAGAATCTGTTTGTAATTAAAATCTCAAAAACTAATTGATGCACAAATTTGAAACTTATATAAACATTTACACGACGTCATACTCTAATTATTTAGTAACATCACGTTTTAATATTCAGTACTTTTTTGCTAGGGGAACGCACTCTCTCTTTTGCTATCGGGCAAAGAAGGTTAGGTGGCGGATATTCAAGATCCTTTCTAAGTGTGGTTATCTTGTTTCTTTGTTTAATTTATTTTAATTTATTATTCAGTCCGTTGTTTTTCTTGTTTTATTTTTCGTAGTTCTTATCGGATATGCAGTTTTGTTTCTCTGTAATATTATAGTGGGTCTTTTTCTCTTATAATTCGTTCTCTTTATTGTTTGGGTTATCCAGATGACCTCCATTATATTTGTACAACGTGGTACTAGCGGTGAAAATGGGATGTCCGAATGGAACTGGACTAAAGAAATCGAACTTCAGCTGCTGAACTATATTGCACTGTTATTATACAAAGAACTGGGTTTCACTTTACACTGAATCTAATATTTAATTTAACATATCAATAGAACTATTTATCACAAAAACAATTTAAAACTGAACTACAACGTTGAATATTGCAGCATCTTTGTTCACATTTTTAAAATTAGCACTCTTTTTTTTCTTCTACTTTTTTCTAATGTTCTAACTGGCCGGTACGGCCAGACAGTATTAAAAATAATAATTATTCGTTTATTGTTGATGTCTTGTTACCAGTCCTTTAACATACTCAAGACAAAGAGTATAATAAAATTATGATCCTGAGAGAAGACAATAGGATGATAAAAACTGGAAAAAGATGTGATGTATGTATTTAGAATTTTGTTGTTAATGGTCAACTTGGGAAACAGCATTTCTATCTCTGATTTCTTCTTTATGATGGTTAATTCTTTATTTTCGGGTGATTCTTTCAATTGATAGATGTCTTCTATCTAGAAATTCGATGCCTCCTTTTTTGTGATTAGTAAATCAATGTTCCTTTGTAAATGGTGTTTGTTGTTCCATGAAAGACTGAGAAAGGTGCAGATATTGAGTCTAATATGTAGTTGAGTTCAAGATTTTATTGACACCTCCATTTTGGTTCTGGATGAACATTATTATTACTATTTTGCCTTGCTGGGATATGATTTTGCCTTGCTGGGATATGTTTCGTATGGTTCTCGATTTGGCGAATTCTTGCCTTTGTAGCTGATGTATTCTAAAAATCGGAGAAAACTGTGGAAAGGATTCATTATAATAAAACATGGTGATTATAGATGTAAATTGTTATCAGCTGCATCGCGTGTAATTATATTAATTATATCTATTAACTTCAAAAATATGTACCTAATTAGATGCGAATGCCACTGTGCTCACGCAAGATAACCAACAATAGGGAGCCATAAATGACCCTTTTTTGTTGCCGAACTCGAAGGCAGGTCATGGTTTTTGGTGTAGGTGTGCGTAGTTTATTGCCTTTTTTTTGCTTTTAAGGCCCTTTACCTTTTCTCTGAGAATTTTCAAGTATGGGTTAGTTTTTTATGTGGATTTTGTCTTGCACATATGCATTGCAAATGGTTGGGCTGGGGATCAAGCTAGTGCGAATAGTTTGTTTGAATTGATTGAATGACGGAAGAAAGGTTCGAAGAGCATAACTGCTTAGTACTGAGTTCAATACAATAATTATAAAATGTATGCACTTATATAACATGTATGTATTTTGAGTCAGTATTTTTCTGTTATACTTCAACTCAATATGGATTTACACAACAAATGGGCCTCCTCCGCCCTTTAAGTATCTAAGCCGTGAAGTTTACTTAGTACGAATTTAGTATAATAACAGACACGCCGCTCGAATCGCATGTTGTGCGTTTAACAAAGAAAGATCTCACCGGCACGTCGACATGACACGACGCACGTTGATTTCTAGATTCTCCTTCATCACTTGCACTCACTAACAATTACTAACTAACCACTAATATATCAAAGCGCACTATCATTATCTCAATATAAATTGAAATGCAAGATATTCAAATAAACAAAATGAACACAAATTTTAGTTTACATTAGTCTCAGTTCAAGTTTTAGCATCTGTCGCGCACGTGTTGCGCAACAGCGCCGGACCCGACTGTCCTCGACCAGAGTCACGATACTTCTCCTATTCTTAATGCTATTGTAAAAATTAGCATAATTTATTAAATAGGTTTTAGTAAATATTCTATATAATACATTATCCTGCTTTTTATTTGGAATAAAAAATATCTTGACTTTGCCATAAACATAAACTATACATATTTACAAAAAAAAAAGAAAAGGTACTTACTTTGATGCCATACTTTGGCAGTTCATGAGAATAAGCAGCACACACAATATGGTCACCCTCAATGCGAGAATAGGCAACCTGGGCGGTCACATCCTTGTTAGAAAGACGAACAATCAGGCGGTACTTGGGCGTGTTGTACTTGTTCTTGTCCTAAGAAGAAAGTGGTTGTGATTAAATACAGTCTTGATACATACTTAAAGTTGAAATAGCATATCAACGGATCAAATTTGTGAGGACTACCAATACAGATATGTGTTTACCTGAACAATAAGTCGTTTGCGAGCATAGTAATCAGTTTTTCCTTCACGGCGCCTCTTGAATTTGACCTGGTACCGCTTAAAGTATTGTTTATTCTTCACAACTTTCACAAAGCCCTGTAATATAAGATTTGAGGTTAGAACACCGCTAATTCATGGCACCGTCTTTTCGGTTTACGAGTTTATCATCAGAGACACTTTATAATCATAAACGCCTCATTCGAAAATAAAACCGAACATTACAACACAGTAAAACACTGCACTGTACATCAATTTTATTACTCCTGAGGCATCAGATGACGCGCATGTGTCGGCGTTTCATCATTTAATTCCGATTTTACAAAATATTCGTAGGCCGGCAGTTAGAAGGAATTTAGTATTATATTGTTTTGCTCCTACTGACTCATTATCATTAATTCATTGTAGAAAACAAGTGATCAGTGTAGGTGTAGGGTCGTGACATATTGCCAAATATATCTGAGAATAAAGAACTAATCACAGACGCATTTCACTAATCAAATGAAAATAAACGTTCAAAATATACACTAGTTAATAACCACACGTATATTTTTATATCTTGAAGCTCACCATTTTAATAAATTATGGTGTTCCAGCGACACAAACGTGAACACAGAACACCTCCAAAACGAAAGAGATTTTTTTTCACTTTTGATTGATTGACATGACATTTGCTTTGTTGTTTTTTTTTTTCGTCGTATGTGAATGTTGCCATTGCCAGTATGGACCAAATAGTATATTACTCACTACGTTTTTTAAGGTGAACGCAGACCTGCCTGACACAACCTAGCCCTTGATTCTACAAATTACAAACGAAGATGTCATGCCTCAGTCGTGTCTCAAAAGCAAAAGAAATCGTAATAAAACATAGAAGTCTTACAGAGATCTTACCACTTTATTTCAATTTCTTTGGCTTTTGAGACACGTTGACCTGTGTGCCGCACCGCACGCTCCACAGTCACCGCATTTGATTTCTTTATATGAAGGAAGTTATATGTAACCTCGTATACCTACTCGCGCCGCAATCGCCGCAGTATACATGAAATTAGAAACAGAATGAAAAAAAAAAAACGAGTGCGATGCGTGCGGCGACAGGAACGACTATGGTGACTGCGGCGCGAGTAGAGATGGGCGCTTGGATAAATTTCGGGAAGGTAAAAATGGGAAAGAATGGGTAGAATGGGTAAAAATTAATTTATACCCATTTATACCCGATATTTTTTATTTATACAAGGAAGAAATTAAAATGGAAATAAATTATCCTTATTTTCTTTAAACTGTTAAAATAATAATTAAAGTATTGTCGTGTATAAAAAATAAAAAAAAAATAAAAAGAAGTGTTGTTGGGCGGTGTGCGCAGGGGTCCCCAACTATTTGAAGCGAAGACGGGCAATATCCCTGCGCAGTGCGATTATACACGAACAATTACTTTAGAGAGAGCCGGATGTAGTGCTCAGGATAGAGCCTCGTACTTTTGAAGTACAAGGACCTCTTGTCTATTAAGCCTTAAGTTCTGGGAGTCATGGGCAGGGTGATATCATTAATACAATATGGTTGGGATAGAATATAGCATTTTATTCCATAAACACACTAGCCGCTGAGGGCGGGCACATGTTATACTAATACCAAAATCTGATAAGTCTTTGCCGCAATTAAAAGTTAAAATTAACATAAACCAAATATAAGGTACCTGGCCAGGTCCGTACACAAAACGTCTGTGCGCACTTAGAACGTTGTCCCGTTCACCATTACGATCCGTTGGGTTCGAGCACTGGTGCTGGTCGCGTCATCAAAGAGGCACGGCGCTCCTGCGACGCTCCGTTGTATGCGAGATAGTAGACGCTGGCTGGACCTTCCGAGATTTGCGCTGAGCCACTACAGGGACATCGGATCGGGGGCGGCGATGCGGCCTTTGGAAATAAGGTTAGGATCCGTGTGTTGCGCCTTGGGGTCGCCGACGACGGGGCCTGCGCCGTGGCATGCGGTCCACGGTCCGGGGAAACCGCACCCTCCGGTGATGGGAGGACACTCCAGGAAGCGCCAATTCATATAGCCGGGCGGGCACGTGGATATCAACAGCTCATGTTCCCGACAACTTCGTGGCGGCGAATATCCCCTGTGTCCTTGCGCGTATCGCGGATTTAAAAACTAAAGGTTAAACTATAGTCCCATGACGGGAAGCCGAGGGCGGCGAAAGTGAAAAAACCCCAAAAATTTAATGATTTTGCTCAAGCCATGTTAGTCATGGCGCCTATCCAGGAAGAGAGCGAATCGACTCGACTCGATTTGACATTCCATTTTTTCGCGCTCCGTTTCGCTTAATTCGAACGCACATCAAACCAACTTTTAAATATTCTTTAAAAGAACTAATGTTTAAATAAGGTATTTATTCGTTGAATATTATAATAATCTAAGTCGACGATATTAAAGGAGAATAATTAAAATTCTACAACAATCCTACCATGATTTCTTATCCCTTTATGATAAGAAAGGCTTGCCAGGACCCAAGACGGAACGTGTGTCACCAGCTGTCAATGTCAGACGTCCAACTCTGTAGATCTCAGTTGACAGTCTAATCTAATCGTGGAATGTTTTGTTATGAATGTTTAGTTTTCAATATAATTCCGTAAGTACACAAAATCGCGTCGAGTTATTGCTACCAATAGTTTCGGCGTGACTCAAAGAACGTTTTGATGTGCGGGTCTCCCTGTTTTCTTAATAAGTATTGTAAAAACAACATATGAAGTTTGTGTACCGGTGTGTCACTTTCCAATTCAATTTGTCTGGAAACTAATGGATTTGAATGCCTGCTATTGTGATGCGTCGAGAGCCTATCATGCAGGTAATACGCCACAGGAATAGTATCCCAATATATCAACTAATTCACCTAAAATATGACATGCAAGGTTGACCAGTTAGAAGTTCAAAATAATTCTGTAGTTATCACTACAGTATAAATATTTGGTGTGTTTTGATTATAAGGAAGATAAATAACTAGTTGTTTTCGGTTCAAATATTAAAAAAAACAAAAACAACAGATTTAAAATCATAGTATTCAAATAACATTTTGAAAATAATGATGCATATTTAGTATGTGGCTGTATAAAGTAGAATTAACAAAAAAATCAAACTTCAATGAGCGATTTTTCTGACAGCTAATTAAGAAAAAATCAGTATAAAAAAATCTCAACAGATGGCGTTTTATGAAAGCCGAGTCGTAATAATGGCTGAACCTATGGTGCGCTTTTTCTTGTCAACCAGATGCAGAAAAAAAAATCACATAACAGTTTGACAGTTGCACAAATCACAATATAGATACTTTTTAGTTGTTTTTTTTTACTAAGTTTTATTTTTTTTAAATGCCAATCCCGTGAATTTTTTGCTTTTTGTATGGAACTTTTTCTCTCGCCTTTTACTAAGCGCCATCTATGAAGTCATCTGGAACTATTTTTTTTTTAAATTTGTGTCACGGAAAATCCCTCATTGTATTATAGACTAACTTTTGTCCGCGGCTTCGCCCGCGTGAATTTCTCACGGAACAGTGCTTTTTTCCTGATGAAAAGTATCCTATGTCCTTCTCAGTACTTCTAACTATGTGTATGTGAAATAGGAAGATTGGTTCGGTAGATAAAGCATGAAGAGGTAACAAACAAACTCTCTTTCACATTTATAATATCAGTTAGGATTTGGAGGTAACTTCGCAATATTTTTCATCGAGAAAATTTTATGCAAGCGTGTTTTTGAGAGAGTATTTAAGTTGGCTGGCTGACATTCGTGTACGGCGGGCCTTACGATACGATGATCGCCTAGCTAGCCGTTCAATAGAATTCCGGCATTTGGCAAACTTGGTCCCGGCGGCATAACATTTATTGTCTAAAACCAGTTGGCTGCGAATGAGTGAGAATAAAGATACCTACCTTGTCAGGTCTTTTGTAACCAAAACGTATGACCACGTTAGGGATTTTGAATTTACAATAGTACTTATTATTTCCATGCAGGCACCACAGAAATATTTTTGGGCTCTCAGCGCGGCAGACGCACGCATAGATGGGTAACCACCCGGGTTAAAACTCCGAGACAGGGTTAAACCCAGTTATCACCCACTTCAATGTATGGACTGAACTGGGTTTTAACCCAATCTTGGGTTTTAACCCCCGGGTGGTTACCCATCTATGGACGCACGTTCGCCGTGCGTGCTGCAAAAAGCACGCAGTGTGTGTGAAGTTGTTAATGTTAATGTCACAATGTCAAATTGATGTCAATCATATCCAAATGTCAGTCAAACAAAAAATTACAACAAAATTCAACTCTCCTCCGCTCCGCGCCTCCCGCTCCGCTCGCTATGGCTTCCTCATATTCGTATCCTGAATTATTTTTGGCGGGTTTTATATTTACCTTGCCGTTTTTATATGAAAAGAGTAATCTATTCAGATATTATTTAAAGTTTTTTCTTTACTATTCATATGTTTTAATTACTTGTACTGTATTATTACCAGTGGTGTTATTATATCCAAGGGACGTTACGAACCTAATGTAAGATATTGATTATTTTTTTTGTACATGTCTACGCTTACAGCAGTACAAATTGTTTGATACTTAATAAACCACATTTTGTACAGCGTTGCTTCCAGATTTTGTCGCTATGCATCTTATATAGTGGGCATAGAATGGGAATTAAGAGGTTTGGAACACTGGGACAATGAGCAATGCTACATAGTGATATCCAATCACCAGAGTTCACTAGATATTTAGGTAAATAAGTTATATTTTAATATACTGGCATCACAATATTTTTTTAAAATGATAATACCAAGTTCTTTTATTAAAACAGGGATGTTTGAGATGTGGCCTCGCATGAAACGATGTACTGTGGTTGCAAAGCGACCACTCATGTTTACT